>JAODLL010000007.1:4971552-4988063 GCA_026546735.1 Forbesichthys agassizii | reverse complement strand
CCCCCCCCCCCCCCCCCCCCCCCCCCCCCCCCCCCCCCCCCCCCCCCCCCCCCCCCCCCCCCCCCCCCCACCAGGCACCTACCAGGCCCTTTGAAGCCGGCCAGATTAGTAACACGGCATTGGCTGCAAGTCTACCGTGAAATCCACACTTTCGCTGCAGACTGCCCACTACCCCCCTAAAGCCCACTGACCTCCTAATGCACACACACACACACACACACACACACACACACACACACACACACACACACACACATACACAAACATACACAAACACACACACACACCTCACTGGCTGCCTGCTTCTACACTCCTGCAAAAGCAACTTCCGACAGTGACTGCCGGCTTTAGGAGGCTGCCGGAACCTCACAGTAGCGATGGAAACGATTGTCAATATCCTGCAGTCTGTGAGTGTGTCTGTGTGTGTGTGTGTGCATGCTTCAATATGTGTGACTGTGTCTTTGTCCTTGTGGGCACATGTATGATAGTCAATACTTTCTGTGTGATTCTGTGTGTATTTGTGGGTTTGTGTTTGTGTCAGAGAGAGCGAGAAAGAGAGAGCGAGAAAGAGAGAGCGAGAGAGAGAGGGGGGGGAAGGCTAAATCAATACTTACACATCACTCTGGTGCGTATAAACTCGGTCAAACAGAGCTTCTGGAGCCATCCATTTCACCGGGAGACGACCCTGGAAACACACACACAAACACACATACACACACACACACAGGTCAGAGGTCATATTATTGTTACAAACACACACATTTATGTTTCTTGCCTGATCAGCATGTTTTAATTGGTGTGTCACTGTGGGACTCCATTACTCTGACAAAGGCCAATAGGCGGATAACTGGAAGCAAGATTTCCCAGAGGAGCATTTACAATGTAAAAGCACTAGGCCTGATAAACAGGGTCACATATAGGCGTGTGTTTATCTTTATATGCCATTGAATCACTGGCCAGGCCAGCTAAGTAAGTAAGTAAGTACGTAAGTAAGCTCAGAATGAGTGACAAGCAGACACTGGCCTGAGTCTATAATGTGGTTAGGAGCTAACCAACACACAAGATGGTAACAACTACTGTTCTAACATGGAGGCAAAATTATTGTATTATGTATCATAAGATATATTGATCTTCATTGATAAAATGAAAGATCTACTCAGTAAGATATTTATCAAATATGTATGTAGGCCTACTCTTTTTTCCAATATATAATATAGGTACAATATGTGTTGTTGTTCTTTTGCCTTTCACCAGGTAATTATGTACAGTAAATGTATGAATTCAGTTGGAAAATGACGTGCTGTAGCTAGGAACAGTGTGATGCAAGCTAGCACCCAGGCGATTCATCTATGCTGTCTTTGCGCTCAAGCGCATCATGCCGCACTGTCCCTGTTCTGTGACAGGCACAGCTCAGCATGCTTGTGTGTGTAATGAACAGGCAGCCGTGCATATTGAATGAAGACGGCCAGACATGGCCGGTGGGAAAAGACAGATGGAGACGACTATTATGTGTTAAGCTCTCTCTCTCTCTCTCTCTCTCTCTCTCTCTCTCTTACTCACTAATGGTGTCTATGGCACTGTTAGAACAAGGGAGCAGCGGATAAACAAGTTGTGAACTACAACATTCATAAGCTGCATGGGAACCTACGGCTTCTGCCAAAACACCAGCCGAGAGAGAGAGAGAGAGAGAGAGAGAGAGAGAGAGAGAGAGAGAGAGAGAGAGAGAGAGAGAGAGAGAGAGAGAGAGATGTTGCATGGAATGAAGAGGGTGTGAATTGAACACAGAGTAGCCTAATTCCGTGACATGGTCCCCAGAGGAGGCACCAGGAACTCACATTGGTGGTCTTCTTGTAATAATCAATGTTGTGCACATCCCTGGCCAGGCCAAAGTCGGCAATCTTCATGAAGTTGCTCTCGGTGACCAGGACGTTCCTGGCGGCCAGGTCTCTGTGTATACACTGCCATGGAGACACAGGGAAGAAGAGAGTGTTCAGCAGTGGAAAGAATGAGGAACACAGAGCAATGGCACGCTTAGCTCACTGGGCACATAAACAACCCAGTAAGAGAGAATGCCTTCAAACTAAGCAACATGGGCAGATGTGGCTGAACAGAGTTGCTGTGAGTTGCAATGACGCCATGGGGAGTGAACATGGCTGAAATATGATTATGGTGAAATATGGGAGACTTCTGTATGTGCATACAGTAGACAGGGTGTGCATGCATGTGTGTGTGTACCAGACAGCACGCTCGGTCACATTCCAACAGTGAGAGGGAGCGTGAGGCTTTGCTCCACATGGCCATGCCCCATTGTGAAAGCGCTCCATTCTCTGGCTGTCTAAACAGTGAGGCTTTGTGGCGGCCAACACACAATGCATGGATGGGCCGGCGCATTAGTGTTTTTAGGAGACACGATTCCCACAGAGAACCTTCCAACTGGCATCGAACGCTGTCTAGCCAGCAGGGGGCGGGGCACTACAAAGAGGAAAGGCGTCCCGACCAATCAGATCATACCTTCTGCGATGCCAGGTACTCCATGCCCCGCGCCACCTGGTACGTGCAGGAGACCAAGTCTTTGAAGGTGAGCTGCTCGTCGGAGACGCGGGCGATGTCGTAGGAGTACTCCATGCCGGGGGGGCGGCGGGCGCGGAGGTACTCCCTCAGGTTGCCCTTGGAGGCGTACTCCACTATCACATACAGGGGGCCTGGGAGGGCACACAGCAGCAACACTCTAACAGTAGCACCCACCAGTGGTGCAGGACACATTTTAACACTTTTTAAAACTCTTCGAACTGCTGTTGGTTGCAGAGTAGGCTGCAACAAAAAAGACATTGCAGTGCGCATTGCATTTTGGAACCTGAAATGCGCGTCCTGTGGGATCAGCACCAAAGGGTACTTGCATAAGCTGTATTTCATCATGGTCTCTCACCATCCTGTGTGCAGGCGCCCAGTAGATTGATGATGTTCTTATGCTTGCCGATCATCTTCATCATCTCCATCTCCGACACCAGGTCAGAGAGGTCCTTCTCGGTGGCATCATCTGAAACAGGGACGACAAGGTGAGCAAAACGAGCACCCTGCATTAGACCGCAGCTTGTTAGGTCAATGGCTGTGATTACGGGCGGCTGACAGACTGTGTTGGCTAACATTACGGCAGTGAGTTCCGCCCCTTGCTGAGACTACAGAGGCGTCCTTTCAGCTGGCGGTGGAAATTAAAAAGGCTCCCTCAATCAGGAGTCATTATCTGCAGCACAGGCTCCGTTTTCATGGGGCCGATTGAGCGAAAAGAGCTAGCCAGACAGACACAATGGCATAGCCTACATTCCTCCGCACCATTAGCTTGCCGGGGCCTTTAGTCCATCCAGCATATTCCCACTGTGAAGGTCGCTTCAATGGCTGGCTGCTCTACCTGACCCCCCCATAAATCTCCTGTGCCTTTATTAACAGCACTACTGTACAGTGACTCAGCTCTTTGTGTGGATGCTGGCAAGCTGTAGCCAGCTGCTGCTTCCAGGGTCAGCTATGGGACCACCCCTCACCCGCACGTGACCCCGCCCCCCGCTCCCGAGCCGTCACTCAACAGCCACCAATAATGAATACTAATGACGGCCTGGGGCTGTGCCTCTGACCCCTCCCTCACAGGGGCAGGGGTCCTGTCCTGTGTAGCATAATGTGTGTAGGTTATACAATACACACATGGGGGATACACTGACCTTTGAGCATCTTCACAGCTACAGTCACAGCCTCCTTTGGTTTGTCCTTATCAATGCCCAGGGCCTCTGCCATTACCACCTGGCCAAAGCAGCCCTCGCCAAGCGGCTTGCCAAGGGTCAACCTGCGGGCGCAAGGGTGAAAACAGTACATTTAAAAGGAATAGCGAGCGAGAGAGAGAGAGAGAGAAGGAGCTGGCAGGAGAGGTTGGCATAAATGAATCTACCGCTTCCACCCCATTACATTCTGTAGTAGAGAAACATAGTTCAGATAGACAGCAAGAGTGAGACAGGGAATGAAACCAGGCAGGAGGCCAGTCTCTCAACCTCACCGCTGCCCTCTCTCTCTCTGCGTTTCAATAAGATTGTGTGGTGGTGAGTGCTTCACTGGCATGGTGACTGCAGGCTGTGCCAGCTCGAAGGCATGATGGCCGAGACGGCAGAGATAATCACCTGATAAAGTGAGACAGCCACCCTTCTCTAAACTGTTTACACCGTCATTATGCAGCGCTTAGCATAGCCTGCCGCTGCTACTGTAGCGCTCTGGAAGTGTGTCTGGCTCTGTGTTGTCACACCAGTGAGATTGACCACGTGTTTTATTCACAGTGTACCGCGCTGGTTCAAAATTCAGCAAACTGAGGCAAATGTGTTTTCTTTTAAATTTGAATGTTTTGTGTAAACATTCAAATAGTTTGATGTAAACTGTAACCCTTAGTCCAGCATCCATGTGTGTTTGCCTAAAACCTCTGGTATCTCCTCAGGCCATGTGTTTGTGTTTGCAAACGTTCACAGTGAACTCAAAGCAAAAGGAAAACTGTTTTGAATGTTAGCGAACGTTCACCTTTGTTTGCCAATTTGAGCGCACCTCAGACTAGCCACCCAATGTCAACTACTCAAAAACCTAAAGCGGAACTTACGGCTGAGTTTTTTAACCATCTTTAAATCTTTTTGGAACTATCGAAATACAGTTAGCTAACATTGCTAACTGGTCAAATACAGTATTGCCCTGAACAGCTCTACTTTGATTCTTTTTCTTTCTGGACAGTTGTGAACCTCGGTGTGCATAAACACATCTTCACAACACCAGCCACCACAGCCACTAAACCCTCTCTGACCCCTAACCCAGTACTCTGTTAGTGTCTGATTGACAGATAGTGGCCCCGCCCCAGCAGCCCAGTGTCACGGCTATGTAAACACTTGCACTGCTAGCCTTACAGCCCAGGGCCTAAGGCCAGCACGCCCTCACAGTAACACAATCCCCTCTGTGTCCACACACCATGCCACTGTCAATGGCATCCATTCTGTCCGCCCTACCACAGATAATCAATGTTATTTTTTCTCCACACAACCGCAAACATTAGCATTCCACAGTGTTCTGCATTTCTAACATGACCCCCTCAAGCACTCAAGTATCAGGCGGTACAGAGGGGTAAAGCCCAAGAGAGGGAAAACTATGCATAACTAGAGCTGTAGGCAGGGGAAAATACACAAGCACACTCAATGGCAAAACACACAACATTTGCCAACATACAGACAAATACATCCATTGTTCAGTTTATATATGAATAAGATTAAGATTTATAGGTTGCAACATTTCACTAACAGGCCATAGTGCCTGCATGCAAACACTCTCTAATAACGCATTAGACGTGGTTTTAGGTACGTTTTACAACCAGTTTAACAACAGAAAACCATCAATGTTAATAGTCTGGGGTTTCCCTGTACCGGTAATTCTATAACTAGAGGCTAAATGACAGTAGGCTAAAAGTATGAAGAAGCTGGCCTGCTCACTTAAGCTAACCGCTGACCACTGCAACTGTGACTAATCGGAGCCCTGGCGGTGCCAGGTCCTCTGGTATGAAACCAACTGAATTATGCAGTTTAAACATGAAGGTAAAAGCTGCAATTAAAGTGCTTCTGCTAACCACTAATTAGGACACATGAATTCCTATCTGTAGCTGTTATATATACAGTGTGTGTGTTTGGAGCCTTCTTATTGATTAGAGTGAAGGCAAGGTGCCAGGTTTAGGCCAGTCCGTCTAAGCAGCAACAGATGAATCACTGGCCTCTTATCACGGTCACTGCCGCCATTACTCACTAGTTAGTCATTACTGCCTGCGCTCTCTGTCTGTTATTGGCACACTTTACACAGAACAACAGTTATCTGGGTGCTTAGAGGCTGGAATACAATCGGGCAGATGGCCATTGTGCAGCAATCTAGGTGCTATCGGCTACTGTACAACTGCACCCTGTTAGCAAGCGATAATGGCACTGGAGTCAAGGGCGTAGCGCTCCACAGTATAACCTTCAGCAGCTGCTGTATTACATTACAGGATGCGTGTTTACCTCTTCCACACATTGTGTTTGTGCATGGACGTCGGGCCTCACCTGTCTCGGGAGAACTCCCAGCGTGGGTCCTCCGGAAGGTCATACTCAGGAATGGGGTCGTCGTGGGCGGAGCTTCGTCGCGTGGTGATGCGTACCAGCGGCGTGTTGGAGTTCATGGAGGAGCCAGAGTCAGTGGACACCTGCAGAGGGCAGAGGGAATGGCTGATCACCACAGTCTGGGCTCACGGGCTGGACAAACACACCAGGCATTGCTAGAGGAGAGGGCGTGTGTTTGTACTGTGTAAGTGTGTGTGTGTGTGTGCAAGACATGCAGAAATAGCCACTAAGAAGCTCTTTCATTATTATGACTTTTATTAGTTAATAGGCAACAACAACAGGGCATTGTCACTGATAAAATAAGACCTGCATATTTATTTCCATAGTAAATGCTTTAATGCCGATAAATCCTGTCCCTTTGTACGGTGCATACGTTTAGCGGCCATCAATAATGCAAGCACAGTAATGCTGAATGAATGATTGTGTTAGCTGCCGGGGCATGTCTCTTCCCAGGGGTGTGGCTGCTCTCCCCAGCCCAACCTTACCTCCAAACAGGAACACGTCTCTCCGTGGAACGTAATCTTTACATACCGTTTGTGGTATTGGTCTCCCTTGGGAGGGAAGCATTGCTCACACACAAAAGAAAAGACTCTGCAAATGGTGTGGGTAGAAACGCTAGCTATATTTTGTATTGAGGCCTCAAGCTAACTAGAGACTCAACAAATACTTGAACTGTGTTTAACAGCAATCCATTGTCTTTTCTGCTAACTGTATATTTGAGCCTAAATGTATTGACAGTATGTCTGTTCTTCTTACATATTCGTCTTAAATGTAAATGTATAATTGTCACACTAGTGATTTGAGCATATAAGAACTGACTCCTGCATATGAATGGACAGTATGCCCAGTATGTGTGTGTGTTCTCCTCTATTGGTGTTAAATGCCCATCAAACTCTTTATCTACTTTCTGTTACCTGGCGGCGCAGAGGGATCTGCTTGCTGAGCTTGTGGACGGCCGGCTGGCCCCCGAAGTCGGGCTTCTTGGCCGTGTTCTTCATGCGGCACACCACCACGATCACCACCATGCAGGCGATCAGGAACACCCCCACGCAGTAGATGGCGATCTCCACGTAGTCTGGAGACGTCAGGCCTGGCACGGGCTGCTGCTTGTTGGCTGGCCAGGGAGAGTGGTGGTGTGCAACCACAGACAGGGTGAGAAACGCACTACCATGCACATATGGGACACACACACACACGCGTTCTCCACATGAACAAACACATATGGACATCAGACACACACACACACAGGCATCGACAGGCACTGCCGATGACTCACACCCTAACGTAGCCACGCCCCAAGGGGCCCTCACAGCTAGCCCTTGGTCTTCAGTTCGACTTTGCCGCGAGATTCAGTCTGGAGAGATTAAAATGCATTGTGTTTCAGCCCTCAGGCTAGCCTGCATTACAAAGTCCAGTCCTGAACAGCAGTGCTTGTCAGATGTCTGGCCTCATCGCCATCTAAAAAGTGGCTCCTATCGCTCCACAGGTGGGTCATGAAGGAAGAGATTAAACGTGTGATTAATCTCATAACCCCTCAAGGGATCCAAGCCCCGTGAGAACCACCGGTGTAGGGCCTGTGCTTTGCTCCAGGTGTGGTGTAGCGGTCAGCAGACAAGCTAGCATGGGGGATTCAGCCACGCAGGCTCCACTGGGGCAGATAAAGAGCATCAAGTGTTATATCTAATACATATTACCCCCAGGAGAAATAGGCTTAACTGTGATCATTCTGTGTCAGTGTTGGAAGGCTAAACAAAACTATAATCTTGTTAGGACATGGGGCGGTGGGATTTTAATGAAGACGCAGCGTTCATAGGGTTAAGTATCATCATCGATCTTATTAAGTGCCTAGACATCATGTCCACCCTGAACCAATGTGGATTGATTACTGACACTTGGTAAACTCCTCTCTTTAGCCTGAGATATAGCGCAGGCTAAAGCAAGCAAGCACACATACATAATACGCACACATACACAATACAAAAACTTTAGCAAAATACACACACATGAAACACAATAAGTTTTGGCCCTGATAATTGAGAAAGTCAAGTCCATTCTTGGGCATTGCCTTTCAAGCTTTATTTCATGAAGAAATAAAGATTTGTAGTTGGACAATTATCAGAGCCGGGGGAAAGGGGGTGGAGCCTGATGCGATCGTCATCGGTTGGCTCCGTTCAGAGGGCATGCGTGACACACTCCCATGACATGCAGACTGAACGCAACAGAGAAGGAAAGGCAAGAGGGGAGACAACCCCCCCTCTCTCTGGAGTCTTGAGACACTCGAGCTGTATTGGGACTTCCACTTCCGTCTCAGATCTCAGATATAATAATAATAATAATAATAATAATAATAATAATAATAATAATAATAATAATAATAAAAAGTCTACCCCGTTATCTGGCCCCATAGCTTTCATCGGGCCGCCAATCAAATTATGTAATAAACGCCTGTTGCTCTTGCATGACACTGGCCTGACTGCGGTAACCTAATATCACTGACTCCAGAGGGAGGGCTTGCCTTTCCAGAGTGAGGTCAGTGAAACACCATGGTGGGAGCGTTGCATTCAACACAGAGCATGCACAGACTGGACAGACAGCACAGTCACTGAGTGTATATACCTGGAAGCACCGTCAACCAAGCAGTGTGATAGGAGATCCCAATAGAATTACCCGCCAAACACGTATACTCCCCAGCGTCCTCGGCAGTTACATTCGGCAAGTAGAGAACTTCAATCTCCTTATCTGTGGTGTTAACACCTGCCGTCTGGGGGAGGGTAGGGGTGGGGGGGGGAAGGAGGGGGGGGGGTCGCAGAGTGTAGGCGGATATGAAGAGAGAAGAAGTCATGGAAAAAGAAGAACCAGTGGGTGGAAGATAAGAGCACATGGGAAATATTTTAAAGATGGAAGATAAAGATAGAAAGTAATGGGAAGGGGGAGGGGGAGTCCAAAAGGGAAGGATGGGAGGGAAGATGACGAGAGAGAGAGAGAGAGAGAGAGAGAGAGAGAGAGAGAGAGAGAGAGAGAGAGAGTCAGACCCACAGACCCAGCACAAACACAAGAACAGCTGGACAGTGTCCATTGCTGCGGTACACTCTAGAGCAAAGGATGATGGGACACTCCACAGAACAGGGTTGTAGAGGCTTCAGCCAACAGAGACACAGACATTTTCCCTTTGTACCAGTAAAACATGGGAGAAAATACCCACTACAACACAACTAAACAAAAAGGTTCCCGTCACCACAAACACCAGAACCCGCCACTACAACACCGGTCCAGTTGACACAGGTTCTAGTGCATGCACACACAGGGGCATGGAGAGCACGCGCTGCAGCACGGTACACCACGGCGACACAGCTAACCGGAACCAACCAGCGCCAGAGCCAGAGAGAGAAGACTCTGAGGGGAAGGTTCAGCTAGCTGTGGCTGCTTTCAGTGTCCCGCTGTGCTTCCATGGCGACTGTCTTATGGAGAGACGCAGCAACAACACCAGGATGCGACACCTTAGTGGGGAGGGGGAGACGAGGTTCGTGAGCCCCGGCACCAACGGCACCACCACAGCACACAGGGGGTCGGGGACAGGGAGCGTCCCCAGGAAGGACACCACACCGTGGGGGAGAGCGAGGGGGGAGCGGGGGGTGGGGTCCAACCTGGAGGTTACCTGCTATGACAGTGAGCCAACCCGACTGATTGGCGTGGCCTATATAATTGGAGACTTTACAGGTATACTGGCCGGCGTCGTCCTGTGTCACGTTGGTGAGCGTCAGAACCTCCACATCAGAGCTGTTAATACCAGAGTGCTGGAATCCCCACACACACACACACACACACACACACGTAGAGGCACATGAATGTAAATACACACACAGGCACGGACACACACACACACACAGGGACCTGAGGCGGACGCTATACTTGATATACGGAGATGCTTTGGAGACAAGACATTGCTGGAGACAGCAACTGGCTGTTGCTATGGAAACAAAATTCCGCTAAACAGGGAAGGAAAGCTGTCCATTAGTATGGTTCTGCAACATCCTTTGTCGAAAATCGCTGAGAAGACCAAATATGAAAAACAAATTTAAAAAAAAATCAAAAAAAACAACAAAAAAATAACCCCAGTAACAAAGGGAATCCTCCTCAGCCAACCAGGGTCCATGGATGCGGAACTTTAACATACCTTTAGCACGCGGACGTAGGGGTGTCCGTCAGTGCCGAAGTGGCTGCCGTTCTGCGTGATGTGCTTCAGCCACTGGATGTGAGGCTGGGCATCACTATACACCTTACACACGAAGCGAGCGTCTTCACCCACGTGCACAGTGGTGTTGGCCGGCAAGCCTGCCTGAAGAATAGGCCGGTGTGGGGACCGTTCTGATGGCAGATGACACAACAAGCACTGGTCATTTACTAGCTTGCGTCAAGCTCAAATCAAAACAAACTCTCTCAGAAGCTCCGCACCACACATTGGAAACACATTGCAAAGCAAAGGGCATTGTCGGTTATGAGCAGTGTTCACCACTATGTTTATGCTCCTAATTACGGAGCCAGATCATTGTTTTAGGACGCAGAGAGAACGGTTAGATAGCAAAAAGTGAGGAGATAATTGGTGAATTTAACAAAAAGTGTATTATCTTACAATTAGCTTGTAGCTCACACTGTACATTTAAGGACTTGCAAACACATCAGCAGTCCTTTTTGAGTGCCTCCACACAAGAGGTGTGCAGGCCCATCTTTGGACAAGATCTGTGTATGTGCGAAAGTTTGTCAATATCTGCAAAATCAGGTACAGACAAATACAGCCGAGGACAGCCTCTTATCACGTGTTAAGTAGCTAGACACAAAACAAAAAGAGCCTGTAAGTTGATAGTTATCTCCTCAAGATAAGGAAATCCTTACAAAACAAAAACTCCTCCTAGGAATTGTAGATGTTTTCGTGGGCATGGAGTCGCAGACGCGTATGGGTTAAGCTGAACTATGTGCTAGTCTTGGGAAGCTAAACACCTTCATCCCACACCCACTCCAGAAGTCAAACTATCTGCATTCTTTTGCAAGAAAACATTTGGCCTTCAAATCCAAACAGAGCAAGATCTGTTGAACAATGCCCTCTTTCACACAAAACTTCTTCTCGCAAACACTGGGTAACCCAGAGACCCCCTGCCATCCCCCTCTATCCCTCTCTCTCTCTCTCTCTCTCTCTTTCTCACACACACACACACACACACACAAGGCCCTTATGTGAAAGCAGTGGATTCTTCTTCGCAGAGTCTGTAGAGTTTAGGGATTGGGGTGGCAATGAGAAGTACTGGTTAGATTAAAGAAGGTGGGGCTATAGAAACAAAGACTAGGGTTGCGGGGGAGCAAGAAAATACAATGTTTGGAATGGGGGCAGCTGGTGAAGATACAACCTCACATTTGAGGTCAGCATCTGTCTGTCAACGTGATTTTCCTCCTCCCTCCTCCTCCCCCTCCTTCATATGTATTGTCAGCACTCTCTCTCTCTCACTCTCCACTTGCCAAAGTGAAAGTCTCAAAGTCTTAAGAGACCCCACTCTATCCTTTTACATGGGATACATTGTGGTCATATGGGAAATGCAAATTCACTTTCACCAGCCTGTGGAATTGTGATCAGGCCTAACCGCCATGCAGTTCATAGTCAGTTCTAGTCAAGTACTGTAAGTAAGTGTTGGAGATTAGGGATCTGGAGGAGCTGTGCAACATGTAATGTGTGCCCTTCTGCTGTGACCAGGATGCAATCCCACATTTGGAATATCAATTCATTTACTGGAGTATTCCATGCTAGCTTACCAGGCAGTTGGATGTTGGCATGCCAATGCATCCAAAGCGAGACCAGTGAACTGTGGGTAACCTGGCAGCTCTGCTCACAGCGCCCCTGGAGGTGAGGGCCAGCGCAGGTATTGTCAGCATGGGTCTGTCAGCACAGTGGCCGCATGGCTCCTGACTATCATGGGGTCTGAGTGCAGCGGCCTGGCGGGTGAGCGGGTGCCTGTGCGGGGCCTGTGCACGTGTGCGCCAGTATGAGCCAGAATAGGCTGGTCTAACTGGGTTTTAACAGCCGGGCCTATGGGTCATTTGGGCTCATAAGACATAAGATAAGAACTGCCTCCCTGTCTCCGGCCCCCTCTCAGTAACCCCGCTAAAGTGGAGTCAAATGAAGCAAGAGGTTGTAGGGGGTAGTGCCTCTGGAGCCAGACACAGAGGCTTTACTGCTGTGCAATAAAACAGAACAAAAAACAGAAACAGTCTGAAGGAGAGCTTTGGCTAGAACCAGAGTAGGGGGCCTGAGAGGGGGATGTGTGTGTGTGTGTGTGTGTGTGTGTGTGTGCACTGCACAGTGTATTTGCCTATTAGTGCACGCATAAGTAAAGGCATGCACACTGCACACACATTATATGCCTTGCAAAAACCCCAACAGAACACTGCTTCTCTATGACAGCCAACAAACCTCAGCTCTGCTCGGGCTGTGGAGATAGTGTCCCCCGGGGAGGTGGGGGGGGTGGTCTGAGCTCTGGCCTGGTCATACAGGTTATCAGGGAAGTATTGACAAAGGCTTGTGAGAATGAAGTGTGTCAGAAACCCTCAGATGTCTATTGATTGTTTGTTTGCATAGTGGCACACAAGGCCAGAGCCTCTAACTGGTGAAATGAGGGCAAAGTTACAAACACACAATAATATTTGGTGGGTTAGGAAAGCATTTAAGTCATTTTATATTTCCTCCGCACATTCAAACATAATGTTTTTGTAATGCTTGTTAAAGCCACAAGGGCAAATCTAATTTTATGATCTTAAATAAATACGCTTTAAGCCAGTGTACAATATGAAGTTATATGTAGGTTGTTGTTGTTGATGTCCTAGCAGTGTGTGACTACATTCAGGCAGCATACGTGGGAAAAGGTGTGTGATCTACTCTCTTTAAAGCAAGCAGGAATGTGTCCTCCTCTCATGTGCTCCAAAGGTCACACTGATGGGTTGACTGAGTTGGGTCTGAACTCATTGGAGTAGTGCTGACTCCAGAAGTTCACTTTGCCCTTTGGTTTCCCGGTCACCCACTAACGAACCCCGATCACTTACGTCTGCGTTAGTTTATCATGCTTGAACAACCTGATGGGTGTAGCGCATGCACTCTCCTGGGAGCACAATACCAGAACAAACAGCAGCATAACCAACAAAAACAACAGCAACAGCACATTATGGCACAAAACACACACACACACACACACACAGACGTCTACATACACACAATCTTAGCCGCCACAAACGGCAGTAATGCTTGACCTGCACCTGCATGCGGTGTCACTCACACACACACACACACACACACACACACGAATGTTACAGTGATAACCCTTGCTACTAGCGCCCCCCAGGTGTTGGAGGTATAGCGTGGTACTGACCCACAACGTCCAGTGTGTAGGTATGGTTAATGGTGCCGTACTGGTTCTCCACCACACAGGTGTAGTTGCCCTTGTCCGAGGGCACTACGCTCTCCATGATGAGGGTCCAGTGCTGGCTACGTATCTGCAGCGCACAAACGCACACACACACACAAACAGATGAACAGGGAGACAGGCCACTGATTTAACACCATACCAACACCGTACCATGCATAGAAATATAGCAAAGACAAACAGACATGAAGATGGCTACTTAGAGGAAGATGTAAGATATAGGGCCTGGGGGTTGTGGAAGACAAATGGTGAGGTGGCATCTTAGCTTAGCTTATGCAGGACAATGATATTGAGGCCGGTAAAACGCTGAAACACTAAGGTAGTCTGAAAGTCTAAAGAAAAGTTCCATTCTAATACAAGTCATTAAACAGCTCCTATTGGTTCAATTGATCTGTCAATCAAAACCGTGCAGCAAGCAGCGACTATTTTGAGAGCTAGGCTAACTTCGAACTAGAGTAATCTACCGGTATGACAGAATGTAAGGAAAATTATGTTTACCATGCAACGGCAGAGTTTTGAAAAAGAGTATTTGAACACTCGAAAATACCACAGAATTTGATGCCTGTAAAATGGTATTCAACCCTATAATATACAGTACAATATTGTATAAGATGTTTGAAATATCTTGTGACATGTTCTGTGACAATATCAGAAAAGCATGCTGGCTGCCAAAATATTTGAGTAATTACTGAATATTTCCTTTCATGGTGCTGACAATATGGCATGACACTATTAAGGAAACTCCTCCCTGAGTTTGCAACCACACACAAAAAAATATTCATAAAAAACGATTTCACCCAAGCCTGGAATCCACAGGTGTGAGAAAACAATGGTCTCTCAGTCTACACAATAAAGAAAGACTGTTGCTTTCCTACGTTTCACACAATAGCAATGGGGCTGGGCTCAGGTATTGCTACTGTCCAGTGAAATACTGTGTATACATGTATTCTGTGAGTTGCCCGCAGTATCCTCGGCAGGAGCAAAATGACAGTTACATGGTCAGATTTATCTGTTTTCTCTCTTCACCATAACGAGAGTGCTGCAAGCCAAATGGGAGGGGCATTGGCAGCTATATGTCCACATAAAGTGCTGCTAAACTTCCCCTGAAAGCTTAACCGTTTCCTCATAAACTATCACTCATTAACCAGCATCTACCCATCACCTGTTGTGTTTAATAATATGTTGCTATGTTATGCCATCTAAGAAATATGCATATGTATAGTATGTATACAGTACATGAAGAAACAAAATCTCCTATCTAAAAAAGACACCATTACACTGGATGCATTTCTAATTTCAACTGTAGATCATACATACCATTCCAATTATGTTCATTATCCATATGTTCAATATAAAATGAAAAGGTGTGAGACAGAATTAGCGCTAAAGAATCTGTACTAAATAATTATTATACTTCGATAACATTGATAATGGATATACTATTACACATACATATTATATAAACATATTGTTTGTCTGGGGGTGTGTTCATACAATCATTCACATCATTCATACCCTTTCAATAAACAAAATTACATTACAGACCCTTTTGCTAAAGCCTGCAGGACCTGTTCTCCCTGATTGAATTACCTCATCGTTTTCGGCACTCACTTCACTTCTGACGCCATCATCTGTCTATACATTATTGTCTGGATGGACGGGCTAGGCCCTTAAGTCACACGCCTGCTCTGTAATTGTTGTTGTGAACCATTTCAAGCTACACCTCTGCAGTGTCCCAAGAGGAGGTGCATAGGTGAGCAATTCCAATTTCACACCACCCTGTGCTCCTGTCCTCTCTGCTGAAGTGTGGAGAAGGTGTTGAAAGTATAGCTTTGGAGTTCTTGGGAAGAAGAGGCAGCAGGCTATGGTTTCTGGTAAACAAAACCCCAACACACCCCTGCTTTGGTGGCATTTGTAGAAGTAGAATCCTTCTACAGCATGTTGTGGGCAGACGTCCTACTTTATATTCAGTATGTACTATTGTGTACTATCTGTGTACCATTGTTACCAAAAATGTATATGTGGGATTGATACAACGGGAAGTAATATTTACTGGACATTTCCCCTGGGATGATGTGAGGTGATCTGAATAAGTGCTGCCCTACCTTGTATCCTCCCATGCGGTCTTCTTGGCGGAATGGCCGGCCGTTCTTCAGCCAGTGCATCTTGGGTCGGGGGTTCCCCCCCGCAGCGCACCGGAACTTGACTGTGTTTGCAGCCGGCACCGCATGCAGCCTCTTCTCCATCTTGGCCGAGGAGGTCCAATGAGGGCCTGTGAAGGAACACACGCAGGGTTGGTTCAGCTCGGAGAGCACGGCCTTAGCACGCACCGCACTGGAACAGGCAGACAGGACACCAAGGACAGGCAAGCGTGACGGCGTCAGTAGCCAACAACACACCCGCTCCTGGGGTCCTCTCGGCAAGCAGCTTTCACACTCTTCTCCCGAAGGTTCGGCAGCAAACACATGGAGCGAGAACGTACACATGCACCGGAGCATTGCCAAGACGGGAATTAGACCATCACATTCAATTTCATTTCAGTCCACTTAGTGGCTTTTCCATTTTTCCCCAATGACCCTAGCTGCTCTGTTTATCTGCCTGTCACTTGGCCAGATAGACCCGAGCCCGGGGATACTTATCACCTTTGGAAAAATCATTATGTGGCGTCAGGGGAGAAAATGAATGTCACGTTCCTCCTAAGATTTAGTATTTGAGGAAATTCCGTGTGCACACTTAGCGCCAGATGGTATCAACGGCGAGCTCTTATCGCACCGTTGCTGGCCTGGATCTATCACCTTCCCTGCTTTTCCTCTGCAGTGTCGTCAGCTCTCCGAAAAACGTCTCCCGAATACTTCTGTTTCTCTCGCCGCTGGGCTTTCTCCCGGGGGGGGGGGGGGGG
>JAODLL010000007.1:4946717-4964872 GCA_026546735.1 Forbesichthys agassizii | reverse complement strand
CGGACACACACACACACACACACACACACACACATACACACACACACACACACACACAGACACTACACACGCACTCAGACCAACACAAAGGGTATTGGTCGGTTAATTCAGGTGTTATGTAGGGAGAAGGCAGGGCTTGTGTCTACTGTAGGCCCTGACACATCCTGGGTCCAAATATGCTGAGGTTACTGCACCAACTGACCAAAAGGTGGCATGCTACCCCATTATTCCTACCTGTTCTCTGTGTCTGTCTTCTGTTCTAGTAGTGTTTTTACAGCCAGGATGCCACACTGTTGATCCTGAGGAGAGAGACAAAGCATATCTTTCAGATAATAACATTCATAATAATAATAATAATAATAATAATAATAATAATAATAATAACAACAATAATAGATTTTATTTCAGGATGCATTTTAAAACACTATTGCAGTGTAAATAGGCAAATATAAAGATTTATAGAAAACATGTGGCTAAGATATACTATAGTATTAACATTTGACTAAGGCAGGAATAAACATTTTAGAAACAAGATACAGTTAAATTACAAAGATTTGTCAAATATATACAAAATAAAAAATAAAAGAATAATACATCATTGTAGGGAAGGCAAGGGAGTCAAGTGAGAGTGGAACAAAGGGTTTTGAAGAGATTGGTTTTGAGGAGTTTTGCAAATGACTGTGGTTGCATGTCAAACAGTATTTGCAGGGGAAGGGCATTTTGGAGGCTGTGGGTAAAGCAGCTGAAGGCCTGAGCCCCCATATGTACAGTACCCCTTTAATTATATTTTTTACTTACTTGTACTATATGTATTTTTGATATTTATATTTTTCTATTCACATTTACAGTGTTTTTATCAGAATGTGCAGTTGTCACTTAATTTCCCCCGCGGCTTACACTGTATACATATTATATACTATACTGTAACCAGTAATTATCTGTAAGTCTGTAATTCCAGACTCAAATTGAGGACTGTCCCTTTAACTTGGTGGCTAGCTGCCTGTCTGTTCCAAACTGGTACAGCACTTCAAATAACGTTGTGGAAGCTGCATTCTACGACATACATTACATCATCAGGTGATCTCTCACCTTGCAGATACATCTCTTCGCCTTCTGTGAACATCTGGTTGCATCTGCTGCATCGTGCGCAGCTTGGGTGGTAGTACTTATCTCCTGCCTAGGATCATTACAACATTAGCATTGCACATGAAGTGGCAGCAATAGCAGCCTTATTGTTCCAGAGGTTGACCTGAAGTGCATGTCATGTGTATACAATGGTACTGGTAGTGTACTCGTCATTAAAGCAGTATGACTACGTTTACTATATACAGTAACATCAAATCAGTTTAATAAGTAGGCAAAATGGCCTGTCTAATATAATATACAACACATATGTTTAATATTCCAACTGACAAGAGGCCACTCAGAGAAATGCAGCCACAGCCTCACATTTGCATTCAACATTGGGCTGCAGGTCAACAAAATAAACTATCAATACAACAAGATGAATTAATTTTCAACAATAGTACAAAGACTGTAACAAGCGAGAGTTTGACATGAACTTGATGTCTGATGACATTAATTTGTGTAGATTTTTACAAACGCATCTTTGCATAACAGCTCCATGTAAGATAATATGCAAAGCCATATATGGATAGAATGGGTGTTTGACCTAGGTCCCGGCAAAGTGATTATACTATCAAACCGTCTGTGATGACTGTAGCCTCACTGATGTACTGGCTGCCAAAACCTTGTACTATAGTCATAAAGACCAGTCTTAGCAGTGGATTATTGTAAGCCTGGCTGGTCAACCCTGACATTATTATACCATTAAATAACACATAAATAACTGATTGGATTACTGACTACAGACAAGCAAGCATTTAGTATTTGCAAATAACAAGATGCCATACTGACATTTATGTATATAAGAAGTATTATTGTTAGCTCAATTGTAATTTATTGTAAATACACATCATGTTGTTACTGTATGTCTATTTTAACTTATGTGTGTGTGTGTGTGTGTGTGTGTGTGTGTGTGTGTGTGTGTGTGTGGTGCGTGCGTGTGTGCGTGTGTGGTGCGTGTGTGTGCATGCTTGTGTATGCAACTACTGCAGGCCTATATTTATGTTCAATAAAGAAAGCTGGAAGGACTCTGTCTAAGAATCTTTTTCACTTGGATAGATGTCAGCATCTACAGTATGCGGCTCTATGCTGAGGAGATTGCACCAGAGATTATTCAACTACACACTTCACTATTCTGCTGCATGCAACATCCTGCCACAGAATTTGGAAGCAAAATGTAAAAGTTCCAGTCACAGCCAGGTGATTGTAAATCTAATCATGTGCCAACGGCAATTGTTACAAAATAAAGCATAATGTTATTGTAATATAATATAGTAATGTTAATGTTAAAATATATTAAGCATAATGTTATTGTAATGTAATAGAGTAATGTTAATGTTAATGTTATACTATATATTAAGCATAATGTTATTGTAATATAATATAGTAATGTTAATGTTAGAATATATATTAAGCATATTGTTATTGTAATATAATATAGTAATGTTAATGTTAAAATATATTAAGCATAATGTTATTGTAATTTAATAGAGTAATGTTAATGTTAATGTTATACTATATCTTAAGCATAATGTTATTGTAATATAATATAGTAATGTTAATGTTAAAATATATTAAGCATAATGTTATTGTAATGTAATAGAGTAATGTTAATGTTAATGTTATACTATATATTAAGCATAATGTTATTGTAATATAATATAGTAATGTTAATGTTAGAATATATATTAAGCATATTGTTATTGTAATATACGGTAATATATGTTAATGTTATACTATATATTAAGCATTATGTTATTGTAATATAATAGAGTAATGTTAATGTTATACTATATATTATACTATATAATAATATGGACATCTCAAATCATACTGCGAGCAAACAGACTTACCTTACGGCGGATTCATACACATAAGTGCAACATTTGTGTTTCTGTTTAAAGAGCCATATTTCAACACCCTGTGCGGAAGCACAGCGGTAGAGGGCTGCTCATAGGCTCTTGTGGCCAGAGGGGAGGGAGTCATGTGCTTCTGATGACTGCCTTACCTCTAGCACCTTCCCTGTGATGAACTGATGACACGCCTCACACTGGACACCAAAATGGATCTGGTAGTCCTTCTCACAGTAGGGGGCGCCATCCCTAGAGTATGGGAAAATACATTGATAAATACCTTAGCTTTATTCAGTGATATTTTGGCAGATTAAATAGATTGTATTGAGTCTATAGAAGTCTAGCCGATGTAATATTGCTTACTTGCTGATGTACTCCCCAGTAAGGACTTTGCCACAGGCCTTACATTTGAAACACCCTAGATGCCACTGTCTGTCCAGTGCCAGGAGCGCTTGGCCATTCTTAATGTCTCGACCACAGCCGGCACAGTCTATAAAAGTACACGCAGGCAACGATGGGACTTCCCAGCAAAAGGGAGCGGTTGTCTTGACCGCTTGAAGGCAGGACAATAATTCCAGTAACTGGAAAAACACTGAACTGCAACACAATGCTTCCACTGACATTTGTTTTAGGCAAGACAAACATACTGTTATAGTATGGTAAACACGGCCATAGCGAATACAATTAATACTGGGTCCATTTAATTTACAGTAATGTCAATACTTGTTAATAAGAATACATACACTCAGTTGTATTAGCTAGATATTACCCACTATCATAATATCTTTTTAAAAAGAATAGTTAAGATCTCATAATTATGTTTGAATCACAAAGGAGTTGGACATTTTAGTAGTTTACACCCCATACACTAGAGGGCGACAGAGGTTAAGGTAAACATATTTTCAGTTCCAAAAGCATCATCAATGAAATGAACATCCCAAGGTTCTAAAAGCTTAACAGTTTTGCTTCAAGCAAACAATCTCTCTGTTATAAGGATAATATTTATATTTTATAAGGATCAGAGCAATTGAGCGCATACAAGGATCCACTGGAGACTAATGATGATGACGTGAGGAGAATCAGCATGCTTTATTTATAGGTGACCTCATCTGAAAGAAAGGCCAATGGAAAGAGAGAAACGAGAGGAGAGAAGAAGAGAAGAGATGGAGGAGGTGGAGCTTTGAGGACTGCACATTCTGCACTCCAAAAGAATAGAAATGTGTGGTTATGCATAATTTAGCGGCGCCTGTCTTGGTGTTATTAATAAAGGCGCTTGGCCGTGATGCTGTGTATACACAGAGGGAATCTTTGAGTGATGCCAATCCATCCTTCAAGCAGAAAGCATAGATGCATTATGGGAGAGCTCTCAGAGCTTCAAACCAAAACAACATTTACTGTATATAATGCAGGTTTCAACCACAAGGACAATTATGGGCACAAATGAACGACTATCCCTTTCAAAGTTACAGTTCTAGCTAGCTAGGCTACCTTCCTTATGGACCACAGCTCCTACGTTTTCCACTCCCCTGTGTACTTACTGCTAGAGCCGAGGATGTCCTTGGGACCTGGAGACATAGGCTGGACACAGTACTGACACAGGCAATCCTTGCCATTGAAGGTCACCCTGTCCCCGGCGGGAAAAGGCCGCCTGCAGGAGAGCACGCATCAACATTACATCAGACGCCAACAAGACAGCATGATATCTTTACCCGGTATCCTGGCAGGGAACGCTGTTCTAATGCAAGTAGACTGCAGGTCAGTGTGTTGGGGCAGAAGGCGGTCAGGCCATGTATGTGTGGGTGTTCGGCAGCTCTGCTTCACTGAGGAGGGCATTTATAAAAATGATGCAGATGTGTCGCAATGCACTTGTCTTTTGGAGCTCTGGAGGCGGAATAAATGTCAGCTAAAGATCACTGTTGCACTGATCTCTATGGGATTACAATTTAACCCCGTGGGCCTCCTGGCCTCACCTCAATCAGCGATGACAACGCAGGTGTAGAACACTGACCTCTTCAGGCTGTGTTCATAACAAGCAAACCATAATAGTCATCCCCAAGCCAACACCGCTCAGTGCTCATTGTACTCACTTCCTTAATACAACAGGGTAAAAAGAAGAGGTCTTACTTGCAGATGGTGCAGACAAAACATGCAGGGTGGTAGGTCTTGCCGAGAGCAGTGACCACCTCCCCCTCCACAAAGTCCCCACAGCCGTTACAGCGGGTGCCGTGCATTCGCTGGTAGTCCAGGGTGCACAGGTAGTCGCCATTCTTCATGAAGAAGCCCCCCTGGGCCAGGTCACAGCCGCAAACTGTACGGAGCATGGTGACAGCTCGGGTCAGGTGCTCAGTATTCCAACCCATAAGTTATTCGTGTTTCCACAATATAGTTCTATGGTCTCTCCCTGTATCAATGTACATTTAAAGGCTTGTATGCCTCTGGTACACTGACTGGTTCACTGAATGCATGAAATGGAGGCCAACTATAAAAAATAAATTTAAAAACATTCATGCCACTCTAAATAATATAGTGATGCTCAGCAATTAGCATAAAACATGCTTTCATTTACCTCCTTCAGCATTAAATCAGTACATATGTCTTTATAATTAAACTATTTTGAAATAGGGGGCTAGTTGGTTAGTAGACATGGATTTCTCACTCCAATAAATGTATAGAAGGATTGTTACTGTAATGTAGCAACAATTCCACAATTAGACCAGGAAATGGCCTTGGCCTTTATAGCATTCAATACCACCTATTTTACTAATAGCCATACACGGTGCTTCCTTCAATTCAAACATAACCTTGTCATCTACTCAAACATGAAGGACTGATCACAGCAAAGGTAAAAAATAAACTAAACAATGAAGACTATTTTAATGTAGCCTTGATACCAAAAACTCTAATATACAATGAAACTTTAACTATAAAATATTAAGCACTGAACAACAACATAACCTTTAACCTTTTCAATTACCTTTCAGCAACCAGAGTGCATAACTTAATACTTAATAATGAAATCTTGTTGTTTATCATCTTTTAATCTGCTAATGGGTTGGAGGTGATAACTGTTTAGGCTCTATATATATATGCGTTGCAAGGCATTGCTCCTTCCAGATTACAGTACACTGGAGATCTCACTTAATTAATGTTATTGTCTATCTATCTCTCTGTGTGTGTGTGTGTGTGTGCGTGTTAAAAAAACTTTTTTTAAAAGTGCAATCAATTAAAGATGTATCCTATCAACTAGCTTGTCTCTTAAAGTAACCCATATATTCCCACTTTATGTCAGGTTTAAATTAATATGATTTAAACTAGGTAGAACTTTAAAATCACAGTGGAAAAAATAAAGTCCTTACTGAGGGGAAAAACTATTTGATTTTTATTTTGATGATGATGACTATGTATTTTATTCTCATGTAATAAATCGTCAGGGCAGATTCAGCCTACAAAAGACAGACTGCTGGCTGTCTGTAGGCAGCAATAGTCTCATCATGCAAGAATGCCAGACCTCTAAGTATTCAGACTCAACACAGAGGGATTTGGACCATCAGCTAGTTGAGCCTGCTAAAATATCCTTTTTACTGGAGTCATGTATGCAGTTGGACGTGTACACGTGCCACATATCTCTGGAGGAATGACACCACTTAGATAACAATAGAAAGGTTCAGCAACGTTAAAATTCCTGATTGCTGACTTGGTCTATATCCTCATGGCTCAATATTTGCGCTGTAATGCATGGGGAGTGCACCCATGGGGAATATGGGGTGTGCACCCATAAGAGAGAGAGAGTTGCATAATGGACCCAGGAATGTCAGTCAATAACAAGAGAATTATGTTGTTATTTATGTAGCCTAACAGTGGAGTCACACTGTACCTTTACAGGTGAAGCACTTCAGATGGAAGTGCTTGTTCTGCACTCGCAGCACCTCGCCTTTACATGGCTCTCCGCATTTGTAGCACTGAATCAGGGGCTTCTCCTTGGAGTGGTGGTGTGCGTCCTGTGCATTGGCCACTGCAAGAGAAGAAGACTATTACTATCACAGCATGCAGGAGATGCATAGCAGAGTGCATGGTGTAACTCTGCTGTCTTAAGTAATGGTCATTTGAGAGCACGCACTGCATGTGGTTCAACTGACCGATCCTAAGCCCTGTCCCTTTCACTTCACCGTGTTACTGGAACTAGGTTGGACGAATCGGCATAGAAAGCTATTACAGGAAAACAGACAGTTGACAGAGATTTTTAAAAAATTGCTAAACTGTTATTGGAGGACAGGTGAAAAAGAGTGGGGCTTGGGATCAGACAAGAAGACAGAAGATGCATCATTTCTAAAAACATGATAACCCTCACTAATAATAATCAAAGAAATTCAGCAACAATATAAAAAATGAACAATTTTTAAAAACACTGACAAATAAATAGGTTTTCTTCCATTTAAATATGTCTTTAAAAACACCCAATGTTACTTGTTGTTGCATTTTTAGGTCAGATTGAAAACCATTCCATGCAACAGGAGCAGCAACCCTAAAAGCTTTTTTGGCCATTCTGTATGTACAGAACTGACAGAATATAGTAGACCATTGTAGACATTGTAGACAGATTGTAGACGGGCCATCCTGTCCTACTGCTATACAGTAGGACAGGATGTTCTGACAACAATATTGACTAGATATAGGAAGCTGTAATCCGCCAGCACACATACGGTTGCCCCTTCCCCCACAACCAGGGCCACTTCAGAAAAACGTAAAGGTTGAGAAGCCTAGACCGGCCTCACATTCCGGTACAGTAGGTGGCGGTATAATTACTTTTAGTAGAAGTTGCACATCCACAATAAATAAGTAATAATATATAACCAAGAAGAAGAACAATAAGAAAAAAATAAACATTCAATGTGTAGTAATACTGAATTGCTGTATATGGCTCCCCAAAGTGTGAGGCTGATAGGTCGTCTTCACAGAAACATCAAGTTTTAAACTAAACGTTTAAGGATTTAGTATTTTTCTCTCATTATTTTCTGCATTCCACACTCCAGGTGGCGGTAATGCAAATTTGCTAATAAACACCAAAGAAGAAGATTGCCACGACGTGCACTTTCCTGCTCGCTTTTACTGTAGCATGATGCATATAAAGTGTTTTATAGATACTGTATACAGTCTATGTATTTTACATGCTAGGCAGCCTACTATATTCATTTTGATATATTTTGGCTTACTTCGCAATGTATAAAAGGCAGAAAATAAAGGTGGAACCTGTTGACGAGATTTTAACTGGAAGTTATGTCGAAGTTGATGTCGACATTAATGATTCTTCCGACAACACTGACTCCGAAGAGGACAAATATGTTGTGAAGAAAATTGATCCAGATTCTAAGTAGGTTATTGTTTTTTTTACATTTAGAAATGTTTTGCACTACATGTTCTTGTGCGTTCTCTGACCAAAGGAACAATGCAGCGACTCCCCCACATTATTTTCCAAAGTAGCATGGCAGCCTTTGTCCGCTGTTTTGAGGCGTTGTTCTCTATTGGACGTTTTGTCGTTGGACACGTTTGTTTACTAGGCAATGCATGCACACAGTAGCCGTTTCCTAATGTCAACCATGATAGAATGAATCCTTCCAAATCGGGTTCTTCAGAGGCGGCAAGCGTTCAGAGAACACAGTGGAACAGTCTAGCGACTGCGACAAACCATTCTGTAGGCTTACAGACAAAGCTCTGTAAATGGGAACAGAGTTGCAGACAAAGCCATGGAAATACCACGGCTCTGGCTATAGAGAGCCGAGGTCACTTCTGCGTTATGGGACCTTAGTTTGGAAAACATATGTAAGGTAGTCAACGGCGAGAAAACGATTCATTTTAGATCCTGTTTGCTTTGTTTCACAACAAACTGCAACGTTCTTAAAAGAATTCGTTATATAACAATGTTATATTCATCTATGCTTGCATTTGAGTATTATATGTTGATAAAACAAATGCGAATGAACTATGAATTATTTCTGTTTCCGTAGTGTTGATAAAAATTAAGTTAAGGAGTGTGTACTACCTGCGCTGAAGACTCATTCAAGTCCTGCTACACCAATTATTTTGAAACACAGACCACGGAAAGCCTCTGCTTTAAGACAAAAACATAGCAGAGCATCCTCTAGTTTGAGGTCCCCCTCCCCAGAGCCACGTACATCATCAAAGACGGGCCGGCAGATATCACGTGGGTCTGCAAGTAAGCGGTTAAAGCAGTCTACCTCTGAATGTGATGGTGGTGATAAGAAGGAGAGTTGGCGTAATCCAGAGGAGCAGGATGTGGAACCACCAATGCCAAAGTTCCAGCCGAAAAACCCTGTAGGGCCCAGAATTAACAGGGCTGCAACATGGTCACCGCTGGGCTTGTTCAAGCTTTTCTTCAGCTCCAGTGTGATTCACACAATCATCAATAACACCAATGCCAATGCTGAAAAAAGAAAAGCATCTGGGATGCAATTCAAGTGGTCTCCTCTCTCAGTTGTGGACTTTCACATATTTTTGTCCATTATACTATTTTCAGGGATGGTTCGTGTGCATTCAAGGGCAGACATGTGGAGAAGAGAGTGGCCCTAAAACTTCACGTTTCCACGGAACAGCATGACCAGGGAAAGATTTGAGACAATGTTTTGGTCTCTTCATCTGTGTGACATCAACAAGGCTGAAGAAAATCATAAAAAGAAAGGAACACCACAATATGACCCCTCTTAAAAATTAAACCCCTTTACAGCCAGATTGTCAATACTTGCCTCTCTCTCTTCCAGCCCAACAGGGAGATATCTATTGACGAGAGGATGGTGGCAAACAGGGACAGAAGTAGATTCAGACAGTCAATGAAAGACAAGCCAACCAAGAATGGATACAGACTGTATGTATTGGCTGATTCCCAGACTGGATACACATAGAACTTTTTTCTTTATCAAGGTAAATCTGGCAGTGAGAGCAAGGGCCTTAGTTACAGGTCAGTGATGGACCTAATGAACTTTGATCTGCTGGCAAAAGGTTACCATTTATATGTTGACAACTTCTGCTCAAGCCCCGAACTTTTTTGAAAGCTTGCCGAAAATAATACGTCAGCATGTGGAACCATGCGACAGTCACGGGTTGACTTTCCCAAAACCACACGGAACAATTTACCAAAGATGGCGGAGAAAGGAGATGGAAGGTGGCTGCGAAAGGACAACCTCCTCTTTGTCAAGTGGAAGGACACCAAGGAGGTGGCTGTTTGCAGCACTATCCACAGAGCATACAGTGGAAAAACTGTGCAGGAAATTGAAGAAGGATGGACAGTGGGTTAAAAGACAAGTTCCCATTCCTGATGCCATCAAGGATTATAATACCCATATGGGTGGGGTGGATCTGTCAGATGCCCTCATCCAAAACTACTCTGTTCAAGGGAAGACGATGAGATGGTATAAGACCCTTTTCTACCATTTTGTTGACATTGCAATTGTGAATTCATTCATCCTACACAAGCTGGTGACCAGAGAGTCAGAAACTCAAGACACAGAAACAATTTAGGGAGGTCCTGATGAAAGAGCTGGTTGCAGAGTCCAAAGCTATAGTCACTGCTGATGAACCCCTCCCCACCCTCGGCAACACATTTATGCCCATGTACTTTGGGGATACTGCCTCTGCCCAGCGGAGGGTGTGTGTGTGCTCTGCAAAGACCAGGGGATTAAGCTGAAGACGCCACTGTACTGCAGCAAGTGCCATGTTGCCCTGTGTCTCACCTCATCCAGGAACTGCTTTCAAGTGTACCATATGAAGCAGAGGTAGACGTTATGATACCACAGCCCTCAATCACCAGGAACATCTTTTTGTATTAAGCTTGTTTTGACTAATTTCAGAAGTGTATGTTACTTGCATTACTGACAAATACTTTAATTTGATTGTATTGTTTGGCCACTGTACATTACATATATTTAAATTGAGGATGTACATTTTAAATTCTTATTTTGTTTGTGACAATTTACTCATACATAGTAACATTCACTGTTCTTGATACAATATTTTGGGGATGTCTGATTAATAGTGTTGCACCTCCCAGAGCTTAACATCTAAAATATCAATGTATAGAATAAATTTGATAGTAATCTCCAACAATTTCTGTCACGCCTCAGAATTATGTTTCATGCCAGTGTGACTTGCATCGCTACCGCAGAGCAGGCATTGTAGTTCTAAACCGTTAAAATAATCTAGACTATGCTCTAACTCTCCCTCCAATGCCATAGGGTGTTCCCTCAGAACCTCTGCCCTTCACATTGGACATGCATTGCCAAGGCTAGGATAATGTTTTGTGGTGCCTTCTGCAACACTTCCCATTTACAGAGCCGTGGCTTTGTAGAAACATTAGATTCGTTTTTTCTGGTGTGCACCAGTGTTAGGCAAGTTACTCAGGAATAGTAATGTTACTTAATACTCCAAAAAGTTTAAATATTACTTATTACTGGGTATTATAAGTAGTTACGTTATTAGTTACATTACTGTCACAATCACCACCCTGCCTCGCTCCTTTCGAAAAATGGCTGCCTGTGTAGCCAGCTTGTTTTGGGATTGAATCCTCTTAATGGGAACAATTAGGAGTCAACAATTAAAGTAAAAACATGCCAGCCTCTCATATTAGGTTGGTTCAATTAGTTATTTGCTAGGACCAGAAATCTTGTTATGCAGTAATGCAGCATTACTTGGATTAGTAATTGTAATATAATTACTGTTTTGGAAATGGTAATTAGTTTCTTAATTATTAATCTTATTTCTGGGTTAACTTTTTACTGATGTTCACCAGCATGGTCATGGTGTTGGGAGATGTGGCGATATCTCCATAGACTAAATGGTTAATCATGCTACTGTACCAAACTAGTAGCTGTCTTTCATTAATGGTGCTGATACAGCAGAGATACAGTTAATATGGCTTACGACATTCCAAGTTAGCAAAAAACCTATGTTCAGGTCTTCAACAGGAGGTCCGTGACCCCTTAGGCGTCCCAATTTAACAGTGAGTACACTATTATTACAAGGAGACCATACTAGCAGTTGGAGTGCATTTTCTTATAGGGTGCTTACAGGTAGGCCATACTAAAGGGCTTGAACTCATGGCTTACAGATGGGAGATGAACTGGACTATTCTGTTTACTCGATGCACAGTACATATTAATCCCAGTATTTCATCAATACATGGAAAGTGTCTTTAGTAGGTGTAACAATTATTACATTACAAGAAATAACCACTACGTCATGCAAACCCGATATGTGAAATAACATGTTATGTTATCCTTAAGCATTTAATTCAGAAGTCTAATACAAATTATATATAATCTAATGATTATCAAATGATCATACATTATAATTAATAAAACAGCCAGGCACCCAACTGAAAAATGCACACATTGTAGACAACTAGAAACAGTTGTGTACTTCAATGTTGGAGATACAATTAATAATTTTGATAATGCATCAAATATCTTTGGCCATATGGAAGGCAAAACAGCATGACTTTTCAGTGCCATTACGGGAAACAGGAGGCAAGAAATATGGAAAATAAACTGATTTAGAATCTAGTATTTTTCTGCATTCCACTCCAGTCCAATTGATGGCAGCCTTTGCCAACCGCCTGTAAACACCAAAGAAGTCTCTCACTCCTCTCAGTATTTACCACTTGTCTCGTATTTAAAGGGTATTAAATTAAAGGGGAACTCCCACATCAGAGCAGAAATTAAAAGCTCTTTCAAAATATTAACTAAGAAGAGCCACAATTTCCAGAAAAGAGAAGTTAGCACATATTGTATGTAAGCCCCAGGTACAATGTTATGTGTCTCTGTGTTTTTCTTTTAACTTTAAAATAAAGAATTGTAAATCCTGCAGTATATTGTTTTTTTTATGTGTAATGGAAGGATCTAATACCCAGATGTGTCACTTTATAAGCCCCATAAGGCACATCACACACTCAGGTTCCTGTCTTATTTTCAACCAATCAAACTCTTCTGGGATGGGGTCTGTCTCACAATGAATATCAAATTACTTTAAACTCAATATTAAAGCCACACACACATATGGACTCTGAGGAGTCCATGTGTTTGTGTGTGTGTTGAGGGGGAGGAGCAAAAGTGGCTTGTGTAGGAGGTCGCTGGGCTCTTCATCACGCAGACTTAACACGCTTTAAACCCTCCCTCCTATATGAATATGCATGCATCTATTCAGCCTCCCTTGCCCAAACAAAGCACTTCAAACACAGGGCACAAATTGTAAGAGCAGGTGTGGAGGTGGTGGGGTGAGGGGGAAGGGTCTTCTCTATATGCCTCCACCAGGGCCCCCAAAACCTTGAACTGTGCAGTCCTTAGGGACCCAGGCTGAGGATAATATTCTCCACTAAACGGTTGCGTGCCACAAATGGGGAGTATCTGCGGGTGTCGCACTCCAGAGCAGGTACATAAACACAATGACCCTGGTAAACGCACACAGACTTTTCATTCGCCGGGGAGGAGACTATGCTGGCCTCAGGAACTGCAGTAGCCATTGAGTTTGGCTGAATAATGCCCCATTACAGCACCCTACACAACAATCCCTTGCCCTGTGTCATTAATGTATCCACACACATACTGTGTTATTTTATCACAACACTTGATATTAGTTCTGCACTTGTTGGTATAGGCTGCATATTTTAGGCCGGTGCCCCGCTTATCTCTTCTGTGTTATCTGGTCCCATGTGCCAGCTATACAAACAGTGTAACTATGGTAGCTTGTGTGTGTGTGTGTGTGTGTGTGTTAGTGCGTGTTAGTGCGTGGTCGGATGTCTGCGAGAGGCTTTAGCTTCTCTGTCGGGGGTGGGGGATATAGAGACAGATGAGACACTGCTTCAGTTGTCTGCAGTGCTCTGCAAAAACCACGAGAGGCAGGCAGAGCCACATGCCTTCCTACCCCGGCCGAAACGGAGGTCAGCCGCATGTCAGCAGTGGTGTGGTGTGAGCACAATACACCCAGACTGTGCACTAAGCCATCAAACCCTGTGAGTTAGCACAAACACCCAGAGAAATACAGGGAGAGGAGGAGGGGCATACATTTATACACTAGCTGGATTTCAAAGCAGACTAAGGTAAAAAGATCAAGCTGACTTTACGTAGGTGCCCTATAAATTACAGAGCATTTCACTTGTATGCTTAGCTTCAGAAATAGAACGTTCGCCTGCAAGCAGATTAAACGCTAGCACTGCAATTGCTTGATTATGATTCATCACCTTTACCGTAGCTTGTATTATTTCATCTTTAGTCAGCTATGTGTATGTGTCACCTGCAACCAGCACATCAGCTGTATATAGCCCACATGGTCACAGTCATGTGACAGGTCATGTGGCTTAGTAAATATCAAATGCAAAATGAATAAAGATTTACTGGCAAGCAGGGAATATTATGGCTCAATACATTAGGAAATATGCTAGGAATGAGTAAGATTCATATTTTATCTTGCACAATCCTCCTTTTGAGGTTTAGCAAGTTCTTCTAACAACACTAGGGGGCAGATAACTCCCCATCATTGGAGTATTTGCAGAATTGAAATGCCTAGAACCACCCATGTTCAAAGTTGTACAAACACACACATGTGACCTGACAAACTCTATACAAGAATAAGTATCAGTGAGTCATATACTGTATGGTATAAGCCATAACTGACGTGGAAATAACTTAAGACAGTGTAGAACAATGCATGCTTCCAACTAAACAATTTATTTCCATTATTTCTATGTTTTTTGAGTGTGTTACGTGGCTATTTGCATATTGTAACTGTTTACTAGGTATCCATGCACTTCAACATAGTGTGTGTTATATGACCACTTATCCCTTTTTTCTGATGACTTTGTATCATGGACAGCCTTTTATCATAGACATACTTTGTGTCAGATAACCTTTTTTATGCTTTGTTTATTTATTTATTTGCATTTAAGAAATTTTGATGGCTGTCTTTTGTGCTACTTGCTGTGAGTCATGCATCAAACAATGCCTTGCCTGACAAGCTCATGCCATAGTAATTTTTTGATGCTCATTTTCCCTGAAGCATGCCCAGTGATTTTCATCTCAACCCAACCCAACACAGCTGGATAACATACAACCTGAGAACATTATTTTTATACAGGCCACTATGAATGAGGCCACAGCTGACAACAATGGAGTGTACCTTTTAGCTGGTTGCTATGGTAACGGCTGCAGATTGTAAGAGAGAGAGACCACTGCTGTTCTGCGCAGTGTGGACCCCTTCACAAATGCTCCACTTTTGTATCAGCCCAGCCCTAACCCCATACATACAGTTTAAACTAGCCAACTAAATACCGTTTCCGCCCTATTCAGTTTAACATTCAGGACATGAGGTCCCCATGGCTTAACATATCAGCCTATATATATGTTTTGTTTGTTTTTGTTTAGGGAACATGTACACATGAGCTAAATGAGAGGAAGAGGTGTAATGTATCTTCCAGTCAGAGTTTCTAACAAGAGATCATATAAGTCAGGTCTAGGTGATTCAATAGGGGCTACAGACCCTCATCTACTCTGTAGTAAGCCATTTGTCATGCTGTTCCAAGCTATACACAAACACAAAGCCACAATCTTTGTCATAATCAAAACTCCTTGTCATGTTAACCAAAGCAGAAATGTAGGATTAAATGTGATTTTTTAACCCATTACAATTAACAGACAAGCACAAAAAGGCATGCTGAAAACAACAACACACACGCACACACGCACGCACACACACACACACACACTGACATGTCGCAATACCTTTCTCTTTAACCATGACCATTGGACTTGAAGTAAATCTGAGCAGAGACAGCGCTGTGTGTGTAGACGACCAGTATCCAGCAGGCTGCTAAATCTCCTTTAGCGAAGAATGAATGCACAACAAAAAAAGAGCAGGGACGCAGAGAGATAGGTAGGATAGGATAGGTAGAGAGAGAGAGAGACAGAGGGGGGGGGGGGGGGCGTTAGGGAAAAGCGCTGTCTTCCCGGCACCAAGGCGGCAGCGTGGGATCTGCCTCCTGATTGCATGTGTTCCTCCCATCCTATCCCACCCATAGAACTCACCCTATACACCCCCACTCCTCCCCCAGCCCTCCTCCCTCCCTCTCAAACGCCCCGCTGTTGTGCAACTGCCTCCTCATTGCAGTAACCAGGTGGCTGCTGCTATGGGACCTTACAGGACCACACATGTCCATGACATTGCCTCTTATCTGGACTCTACACAGACACACACACACACACACACACATATATATATATACTATATATACACAGACATGCCAACACCTCCACCGTGCTTAGCCTAAACGTGCATCTCTAAAGCAAGGCAAACATTGATTTGTGTTGAGTGAAACAAACGTACGTTTAGTTTCAGCTGACATTTAGCTTGGTGGAGTTTATTTTTGATGTACAACTAAAGACACTAAACATGTAACTCTTTCACGGATGTTATAAGAAGATATACATATTTAATGATTTGGTCTTTTATCTAGTAGCCATTGTAGAACAATAATTACAAAAGTCCCTATGAGTAACTACATAATACACATAACTATATTTTCTGTCTAAAATTAGACAGAAGAACGCATGGATCCAAAAACGATGGATAGTATTACCTTTATCTGATGGCAAAGGCTAACCTTTATCCTAAGCCTTGATATCTCTGCTGGATCCCTTGAAACCCAATGAGGAGATCACGGTAGTCCAGGTACTTGTGTGACCTATACAATCACACCAGCATGATAGTCCATATAGAATCATATAGTTTCCAAACTAAAATTGGCACACGTACGATAATCATTCTGGTTCAGTTTAGCCTGTCAGGGCTGTTTGCAGTCAGTCCAACGGTCATAACATAATTTATCCCAGTATTGTGCTTCCTCTTTTAATTTTAATCATGTTAATCAAATTGTTTAGAGATTATCATCTGACAGGCAGACCAACAGTTCATTTTCTTGTCTGAGTTGGAAGAATAGTTATGCATCAGCATAACTATTGTAATTGCTGATGCAGGCTATCCATTATGCATTCAACTACTGCAGTGTCAACTGTGCCATCTGCTGGCTAACCTAGAATATACATAATTATCCATGGGGTGTTACACTCAGCAAATGGTACAGTAAATGGTCTTTGTCTTCAGCTCTAAACATCATAAAGGGTGTGTTTGTAATGACCGAATCCTGGAATCCTTTTATATCTGGTGAACCATATCCCCCCATCCCCCATCTCGCACACACACACACTCAAGAACTGTTCCTAAGCAGCAAAGCTTATTATCCATGGATGAAAGGTTGGTTCACCTATCATGGCTGATCCATATCTGATTACTCTTTAATATCTTGGATATGCTCAACATCACCACAGTTAAACATACGCACACACGTACACTCGCTCACGCACGCACACACACATATACATATCCTGTGAGGTGGACTAGGGATGAATGTCTTCAATGCAATTCGCACTGATGTCATGATGGTCAAAGCGTAGCAAGGGTTAACTCCATGCCTATCTGAGAATCCTTCAAACATAATTATTCTAGTGACTTTGCAGTGAAATAGAGGAAACATATATTTCACCTATGCAACCTTAGCATAGGGACAATTTGAAATGTTGTCCCATTGTGTATAGCGCCACTTTCCAAAGCACAAAAGTCACCCCAGTTTTGTACTGTAAGATGATTTGGTTTATTTGAAAATAGTGCGGGGCGGAGGACGGTGTGTGTATGTGTGAGAGCAAGACTAAATGTTTGTGCTCTGGGTCGCCACAGTTAAGACCTGAGTTTCCATGTAAGGGAGGGGTTTCTAAAGCCACTAAAGTCACTAGTTCTATGAAGGCACTGATAGGCCATACGGTATGTCAAACAATAGGCATCACATATTAACTTTCATTTATATTTTTAGCATACAGTATAAATACATTTTTAGCATTATCATCCCCATTTAGGCATGTCTTTGGACTAGTGCTGTACCAAACGATTATTTATTTTTCGATTAATCTATCGATTATTTTTCCGATTAATCGATTATTCTTTCGATTAATTGGATAACTACATTATTGATAATATAGAAATCTAGTCGATACCATAGGGTGCTCCCTCAGAATCTGTGTCACCCACATTGGTAACACACACTGTTGTGCGGCCTGCACCACTTTGTGT
>JAODLL010000007.1:4914483-4932618 GCA_026546735.1 Forbesichthys agassizii | reverse complement strand
CCCCCCCCCCCCCCCCCCCCCCCCCCCCACAAACACCATGAGATACACTGCTCATCGCCACAGGGTACATTCCACAACTTCCACATCGACAGAGCGGGAGCAACAGAAACGCCCGGAAGCATTCGACCGCCCGCTATTGGCATTAAATGTGTCAACACACACACACACAACGAGCAATATAGACGCGCTGCTGCCGCCAACCTGCTTGCGAGACCTCAGCGCACACTCCTCCAGAGTTTCAGCAGCCTCAAGCTTGCCCTGGCGACGGTACAGGGCACCCAGGTTCCTCAGGGTGGTGTTCACTGTGGGGCTGGACGCACACATTAAATGACAACGATGTGCATATATGAATGAAGTGTGCTGCACAAAAAGCACTAGCAATATTTACTGAAAACCGCATTTATTAAGCACATCTGACAAATGAAAGGCTGTGTGACGACGCTAGATAGGTTTGCTCACCTGTTGACTTTGCAGGCCTTGTACCAGCCCCCATACTCTCCATAGGGCGTGTTATCTCTGTGCTTGCCCTGGAAGTAATAAAAAATGAGAAGAAAGTGAGAATGGGAGTGGCCAACTGGAACGACAGCATACGCTCGTGTTTACATTGAGTCAAGATGCAGGATATCCTGAAGCATCCAAATACACTTGGGCAAAAGGGTCATGTACGAAGAACTAGAGGCTTCACCTTGCTCATCTCCTCCCGCTCCTCTGCATGCATCCAGATGGGCTTGTTTTCAGCTGCAGACAGAGAAGACAGGGGAGGTGTTCCATAGAGTACAACAGAGGATCTAGCCTTCAGTCAACTCACAATACCTCCGTCTTTCCGTTAAAGAACATTAAACACAATAGGCTATTTGAACTTGGGTTTCAAAACTATATCTGAATATGTGAGTGAAAAGCATGATTGAGTCAAGAGTACAATTCATATTTTTTTTTATTTTTACCATATAGTTACCTTCATCACAATTAGTGTAATTCAAAACCTGAAGAAAATGTCTTTCCATAACAATTTAACATTAATTAACAGTTTACAAATGCTTTTCTTTCTTCAAATAAACTTACTATGCTAGCTTATGGGTAACAGTTTCTATTAAATATATTATATGTATCATCATGCATAATTACATATTATACATGATTTATAGAATCAGTAAAAAATCATTGCTTAGTGGTTCCATACAAAAAATAATAATAAGCTTGATTCATGAAAAAGGACTTTGAAGTCTTTCAGAAAGATGTGTTTGATGTGTTCATAAGCTTCTTAGCAAAAGTCACAAGTTTTTTTCCCCTTTGGTGCGTACTGACAAAGTAAGATCAAGGCAGACCATCTTTAATCATTAGAAATAATAAATCTGCAAGAAGTTCAATTTGCATTAAGGAACTCTTTATTGTTAATCAAAGTGAATATTCCTTTGAGAGTCTTCTGAATGGTGGAGATTGGTGCCCTGCTTAGTTCATTTTCCACTTTTTATCTCTGTGATGATCACTGACCTTGCTCGCTGGTGACACAGTATGTAGGATGTGGTGAGACACAAGACAATGAAACAGACAACATCTTATTTGCTTATACTCGACACAACCAACCCCCAACACACACAACAGTAGGTTACTTGACGTGACCCTAGTCCACTGAACAGAGATGGAAGGAGAACTTTAGTGACACAGTAGTGAACGTTGGCCGTCATGTGGCCTTACCATCGACGGATCCAAACTCCTTCTCATGGGCACGGGTCAGAATCTCTTTGTACAGAACCTCGGCCTCCTTATATTTGCCCTGTTTGAGGTAGCAGGAAGCCTGGATTGGAGAGGAGAGCGAAAACACTTAGTGTTGGATCAAATGCTTGGTTGCAATAGGTTCACCCAGTGAGAACAAAAAGAAAATTCATGACTGGAGATGTGTTTAAATTTGGCACACATTTTCTTTTAACTTGTAAACATGAACGTTTTGTGTAAACATTCCAAATTGTAACCTTAAGCTAAGCCTCCATGTGTGTTCGCTGAGAACTGCCTCCTCCCTCAGACCATATGGGTGTGTTCACGGCAAACTCAAAGCAAACAGAATACTATTCGAACATGTCCGACCATTTCCCGTTGTTTCCCCAATTTCCCAATCCACAAACAAAAATTACTAGTATTTTCAGACGTGTACTGGGGGGAAAATATTGACATGCAGGAAGTGATGCGATGAAAGAATCAGTTACTGCAGTCTCAAATAGGGATGTCACGAGAACCGACACTTCGGTACCAAGTCGATGCCAAAATTATGAAAACATGACGGTACTCATTTTGTAGGTACCGGGGATCCAACTAGGCTGTGTGTCTGCAGCGCCGCCTCAAATAGTCACACCAAAACAAAATGTTTTTTAAAATAAAAAACAGCAAAGCCTACTTTGCATTCCAGGCAGATGATCAGAGAATAATATTCAGAAAAACCAGTATGTAAAGCAAACAGAGCCTTAGAACTTTCCAGCAAAGCTTAATCGACTATATAGAGTATAAAGTAAACAGTTCCGCTATGGTTCGCTGTGATTAGTTTTAACCTATTTATTTAAGTATTTAATAGCCTGGAGAAATTTAAAAAATTGTGAATAAAATACAGGCATGTCGCATTTTTGCGTTGCAAACATTCACGTTGTGAGTGCATGTTGTACTACCCTAAACCATCGCTTTTTCACGTCGCGCTTGGCGATACCTCCACAGCGGCGACCGGGATCTGGGTGAATGTTTACGCGACGTAGGGGCACTCTCGTGCAGGCACCGAGTCACGGAGGGAGCCCCGAGCGGTAATGCAATGCTTGTCATTCATTTCAATGAGCACCGGACATTAGACCATGCTCTGTACAGACATTACCGTAGCCTATATCATCCTCATGTCACATAGAAAAAAAACCCAGCTTCAGAAGTGCTGACAAATGATGTCTCAGCATACAACGTTATGAGCTTGAGATGACTTTAATAACATGTAACATAGTAGCTAGGCTACATATAAAGTCATATTTTTTATTTTATTTATGGATGCATACATACATACATACATACATACATACATACATACCCCCCAACCCCCCGTGGTATCGAAATGTGTATTGAAAACTGTGGAATTTCACTGGTATCGACTACAAAATGTCTGGTACCGTGACATCCCTAGTCTCAAGTGACATTTGGAATTGTACCAAGAGCAGCAACACTGAGCTCTCTCTCACCAGGTTGTTCTTGGTCTTGGCCACATTGGGGTCGTCTGGACCCAGCCGGCACTCGTAGATCTCCAGGGCACGGCAGTAGTAGTACTCCACCTCCTCATACTTGCCCTGGTTCTGACACAGCAGGGCCAGGTTGTTCAGCTGCTTGGCCACATCTGGGTGGTCCTTCCCCAGGACCTGGTGGGACACACACACACACAAATGACCAACATCACCCAAACACAATACAAATTTAAAGAGGTAGTGTGTAACCTGACTTCAAGTCTGCCATGTTAGAGTGTTTATGTGCATATTTCAATTGGAAGAGGACTACAGCAGAGAAATACAGGAGTGGGAGAGAGATATCGGGGAGGATTGGGAAATTACCACCAGCCGGATTCTAACCATTGTCTCCCACAGCAACAAGGCCCATATGGGGAAGAGGTTATTGTATATGAAAACATAGTTTAGTCAGGGCCACTATAGACAAAATAAGTATTTGATTGGCATCAAGTTATTTATATTTGGAGGTATGGCTCTGTTCGGGGAGCTCCCTGCCTTTCCATGCCTTTCAATGTCCAACAGCCACTGAGGCACCGAAGAAGTGAAATCTTACACAGAGATTAAAACGTTCATTGTCCAGGCAGAGATGGCATTCTGAGAGGTTTATTGATTAATATCTCAAACAAACATTTCACAAAAGGAACAATGGCGTCTCTAGGCTCTGGTAAAAAAAAACATCAGCCCTCCCCGGTGTCTTCCTCCCACATACCTGTTTCCCTGTATATGTAGACTACACTCCGTGGCTATGTTTACCTGGTACCGTCAAAATAAAAGCACTAACAAATACTAAAAATAACCCAAATAAATATTAATGACTTACGTAGCTGTATAACTCAAGCAAAACGAAAATTAAATACAAATATTTAACTATTAAATATAACAAAAATAATTCCAACATAACAAAATAATTATAAATAGCTCCAACAAGTATGCTTGCCAAGATTAAATTAGATCAGCTGGCAATTGGCTGATTGCTATCAGCTGACAATTGAGATTATGCCAGGCGTGACTTCATGCCCTTCCTGAACTTTCAGTCAGACAGACAGACAGACAGACAGACAGACAGACAGACAGACAGACAGACAGACACAGACAGATAGATGCATAAGCAGGATTAGCACTGTGCCTTTAATCACCATTATCTTAAGCACATGCTATCCCTTTAATAAGCATTTCACTTGGTTTTGCAGCATTTGTCAGCTTGTCTCATACATCCTGGTGTAATCGGGCTGCGTGTCTGGTGCCTGCTGTTGGCTCTTAAGGCTGACAACATTCCATAATAGCCTGGCTGATGGATAGAGGAGTGACTGAATAGAGCACTGAGGCATTCGGAAGCTCAGCGGCATCACTGCCTCTCCCATCCACTCCTGTCATCCATCCCCAGCTGTGCTCCCAATTACACCCCATAACTCCCCTCACACCCATAGGGCTCCCAGTGGGAACGGCATTCCAGGAGAGTAAATTGCCCTTACTCCTTTCTATAGTAACAGTTTTCCATGAGTGTCCCAAACAGAGGGACAGTGCAGCTAATTCATTAGCCACAAAAAGCTAATTGCCCTCACTGGCTGTGTTAGGGGGTGGAGGCCTACTTAAAAGGAATTGCAAGCTAATTGTATGCTAATACACTTTGTCAAATTCCCCAAATATCTCACCGTTCTTTGAGTGTTGAAAAAAATATCTGATACTTCTACACATCCCTGGCTCCGTAAATTGGAACATAATCAAAGTGGCGAAAACCGCTCACATCAACAAAAGCCGTAGCACTACGCTTTGCTTCACAATGCGTTTCGATGTGTGAGCCAGCGCCGGAGGACCGCGGAGCGATATCGTTTTAGTTAGCAAAATTACTGACCCCGCCTTTACACCCACAGAGAGAGCTTACCTTCTCCCTGATCTCCAGGGCCCTCTTACACAGAGGCTCTGCCTCCTTATACTTCCCCCTCTTCCCATAGAGCACGGCAAGGTTGTTGAGTGTGGCCGCAACCTGCAGAGAGAGGAGCAGAAGACAGAGGTAAGCACACATGGTCTACACTAAATAGACATGCAACTGCCTGGCTGACATTCCAAATTAATACGCAAACCAATAAACGGGACTTTTCTAGATCTGGTTGAATCAATGGCAGTATTTGTGTCCTATTAAGACCTCACGTAGGATGGTCTGTACTAGTCTGAGAATGTCAGGATATTCAGTGACCGGTAAAATTAATCATATTCTTCCCTTTATCTTAGGTGAGAAACCCTTGATCACAATAGATATTGATTGAAACTGGCTCACCTAAAATAATTTTACCCTGCCGTCTCAACAGCATGAACATTCTGCCAGTAGATGTATGGGCGGGCTTTAAAATGGTGATTGATGACCTTTATGCTTCTGAGGCAGAAATCAATCACCAAGTGGTGCAGCAATGCATACAGTCAGAGTGGCACAGTAAATAAAGACAGATCACATGGTGATCGCCTCACAGCTGACAAAAGACTTTGTGCGATTACAAACAGACAGCGGGTGACAAAATATGTTCTACATCTCAACACAGGCTGTATCCAAAGACACAGGGTTGCCATGACGGCGCCTTACAGCTGGGTGGTCTTTGCCCAGGGTCTTCTCGCGAATGGACAGGGCGTCGTTGAGCAGATGGGCGGCCTCCTTGTATTTGTTCTGGTCCCTGCCGGAAGACAGAGACATGCAGCTCATAACACCATACGATAGGATCTACTGCCATGTTGTAGATGTCTCCGTGCTCAAACACACCTGATTCTAATGAATGTGTCGTTATCAGGCAGAGATTGATAACGACACATTCATTTAAATCAGGTGTGTTGGAACAGTGCTGGTAGCATGGCTCCGCTAGAGGCTCTCAGATCTATTTCATTTTGGCGAGATGGTGGTCTGGAAAGCCTGTTCAATTCAGCCTTAGCACAGCCACCCTGCTGGCAGACCAATCAGTGTGGCTTAGTGAGATGACTATGATGTCAAGCACGTTTCAAAATGGTGGTGGAGCTAGATGAGGCATTAAAAACAGTTGTAGTTGATTGGTTAAAGGCTGTTTAATAGTTTCAAAATTAACCATAGGTCTACACTTAGTGACAGAAACACACCCGGTGGAAATTGGGGGTTTGAGTTTTTCCAGACCATATTCACAAAGTGAATGTTAGGTCTGGTTACGGAAGGATAGGAGCAGAAAAACAACATGCAGGCCAGTGGGTCCTCCAGGACAGATGCTGTAGCCCACCTGTAGACCAGGGCCAGGATGTTGAGCATGGTGGCCACGTCGGGGTGGTCGTGGCCAGAGGTCTTCTCCAGGTCCTCCAGTGCCTGCTTGCACAGGGGCACGGCCACCTCGTAGCGGCCCTGCGAGGCGTACTGGATAACCAGGTTGTGGAGGGTGCGCAGGCGGGCGGGGATCTCGTAGCCCCCCTGCTGGGCGGCTGCCACGGCGGCGCTGTTGTGCTGGTGAGGCACTGGAGAGAGACATGAGGTACACTAAAGGCATGCTACAGTGGAAAACGTCTGACCTGTTGACTAGGGGTGTAACGGTTCTGAAACCAAAACCACGATACAAACGTGTACGGTTTCGTGTCACGGTTTCGGAAAACAGATCCGCACACAAACACCCAACCTGCTACAGATGCAGCCTGTTGAGCTCCCATATACGTTGCTACTGTAATTAGACTACAATTTTCATTTCACATTTAGCTCAAAACTAGATTACAACCACTGAGCCTTTATATAGTTCAAAAACACAATACAAAGCGATTTATAGACTGCATGTGTTCTCATCCATGGAATTAACCCAAGTCACTACGATGTTGGATTATGGCAACGAGTCTATTGCCTTCGCTTCTTTACTCAAAGAGAGAATGTGGAATAATATCACACTTTATGTAGAAACATCAATGCATGTGTGTCATTTTGCTGAGAAATGACAAGACACGCAGCGCACACACACACAAATACTGTGTCATCTTCTTGGGTGGGTTAGACATGACACAGCAGTTACCTTTTTTGTGGGTGTGTCTCACGAAACCTATCTGACGTGCGTCAATAAAATGTCCATGATGTCCGCCAAGGTATGAGAACTGTCCAAAACATTCCAGGTTATTTTTAATTCAGTCTCTGGCCGCTGTCTGTTTTGCCATCATGTTGTTCCAAACTGTTCAATCGTCTGCTTGCATTTTGTAACTTGTAGCAATGAAGCTACAGTGCACTTCTAAGTATTCCAAATTGTTGATTTTTAAAAAAGGTGTCTATTTTAAACATGAATATAGCAGCAAACAATTACTATGTTAAGGATATAGTTGAATAGTGTCCTTAGCAGGGTGTTGTAACGTAATCCAATCTCTTTTTTTGTTTGTTTACCTACTGCTGGCGCTACAACATAGTGTGTTGGCGGCAACAAGAACAGTGTTCTTGTTTGGCTGAGAAGCTGGTACTAGTGTGCCATCTAGTGGCAGAAAGTATAGAAAAAATAAGACTGTTCTACAGAATGTAATCAAGGCCAGAAAAAAAATTCCCAGACTATACAGCTCAAAGGAAAACAGATATGAACCGAGCCGTGGATTTGGTGAACCGTTACACCCCTAGTGTTGACACATTTTAATGAATAATGTACTGTAATTGATAGGGTTTAGGAGGATTGATACAGTAAACGCAATATCACGACACTGAGGTGTATTGATATTTTCTTAACACCGCTAATAACAACAGGGAGTTCTTACTGCCTTGGCCTTGCTCCTCCTCATCGTTGGGGAACAGGTCGTCCAGAGAGTCCTTGGTGGTGTCTCGGTCCTTCTCCTCCTGCTGATAAAAGGCAGCGGCTTGTGACAAGGCTATGTGGCAGTGTCGAGTGCGAGAAGCGCGTCGTCTATCCTACCATCTCAAGATGAGGATTCGCTGGGAGAGCTTTACACTAGTGCACATGCATTTACAATTGAATTCCCGACAAACGAATCATTTCACACAGATAATGATTCGTTTACAGCCACGTGAAAGAAATACCCCAAAGGGTCGCCTGCATACATAAATAGTGTATGACAATGTTTTCCCAATGCGGCATCAGGTAGTAAGCTGCTGCCAGAGCACAGGCTGTTATCTCGCAGGCTTGGGCTGGACTGCTGAGCTATGCAGTCAAAAGAATATGGGTCATTCCAGCCTCGTCTTCTGACTACAGAGAAACGTTAGAACAAACAGACTCCTCTCTTTCACCAGATAAATGGCAACCTGACCACCAGTCTGTTTCCTGGGAGATCATATAGCCCCCCCCAAAGGATCATTTACTGCAACAGTCTGGTTCACCTCTGCAGCAATAAACTGAGGCAGCCTTAAGCAAAATTTAAATCCTCCAGACTCTTTCACACCATAACTGTTGTATAAGCATTTCACAGGAAGATATATTGTTGCCCCCCCCCCCGCCCCTACCACAAACTGCATGTGCAAACTGTCGAGTCATCCCAATTTAACACTAAAGCTAGAAAAATTGTTCTTTCGTGAACCAAATCAATTGAATGTATCGTTTTTATGAAGGGATGAACACATTTTATAAGACTCATCATACAAGGACAAGCTACAATAAAAGCACTATGGAGAAACACAAAACCATTGTATAAAAATAAAACAATAGTTACAGTTAATTCATGTTCATGTGGAATGGAAAGAATTATGGCAAACACGTCAAAGTACTGCTAGCACATACGCTAACTTAGGCTAGCTCCTGCTGTAAGACCCAAGAACACATTGGCTACTCACAGTGGGCGAGACATCCTCGTCATACTTCTTGAGCTGGTTCATGAACTCCAGGTGCTTCTTCTCTTCCTCCAGCTGGGCCACGCTCTGTTCGCTCTTCTGCAGCTTCTGCTGGGTGTTGGCCAGCTCGTCACGCAGCCACTGGTTCTCCTGGCACAGGCGTCGCACCTGCGCCTTCAGCTTCTGCTTCTCCGACTCCACGGCATTCAGGTGATTGGACAGGGCCATCATCACCTGCCGGGGGCAAGGGGGGGGGGGGAAAACACTCAGCGAGGAAGGACTGGTCTGTGTGTGGGATTGACTCAAACCTGCTCCATGTCAGTGCTCCTGGCAGACAAGGCTGAAATGTACTGACGTGGAGCCAGCTGAGTGAATCACTGTCGCCGCCACAGCAGCTCAATATAGAATAGAGAAGCTGGGAAGGCAGCTTGTTCACTCACAACATGGCAAAGCCCAGCAACATAATAAAGACAAACCTGGGACGTATTAAATATCTGCTTTTGTGCATTTGAGACCGATGGCTCAGCATTCTGTAAAGGCTGTTTTGTTGGCCTACTGATACACTGATTCTCATTAAACGAACAACTAGGGGCTCTAACATGTCCTGAAAAATGTAATCAGGTTTCACGATTATCATGCATGAACACTAGTAATGCCGTTTTGCTGATGTAAATGTGTGCAAATGTTTGTTTGATTGTCCTCACTGTGCAAGCAAAACATCCCTATTTTGAGAAAGAAAACACTTTTTTAGCTAAGCCTTTTACGGTTATGAAATTGTGGAGTTTTAGGTGAAACCGGTTCAGCGCTGCAACCATACCACATATCATATCACGCGAGGCCCTACTATCATCAAACAGGGAACACGGCGAACAACAGTTGATCACATTTTATTTACCTGTGCCTCGCCGAGGCCAAGTTCGATCATCTCCACCGACTTGCGCAGGAGGTTGGACTTCTCGTGCACCAGGTTGGCCTCCTCGTCCTTCTTCAGACACTTGATGGTCTCCAGCAGGCTGTGGAGGATGGAGTTGTGCTCGTTCTTCAGCGCCTCCAGCCCCTGGATCACCAGCTTGGTGTTGGAGATGATCTCCTCTTGAGTGAGCTTCTCCAGCTTCTCCTCCCGTGGGTAGACCATGGTAGACATCTTCGGGCTAGATCAGGGACACCTGGCAGGAGAATTAAGCGGTAGAAAACACAGACCCAATAAAAGGAAGGCTGGGCCAGACCACGTTCTCATGAGACACTTGTGTGAGAGGCACGTAGATGTGCTTGCTCATCGTTAATGCTGCATTTGTTCATGATAAACCCTGGGACCGTGTGGTTGACACTGGACAAGAATCTACTGAAAGAAAGGGGGCTGTGCTGCTACGCCGCATGTTTGCCTGCTGTATTTGCTGACTGGCGTCTGGGCCGTCTCTCTGCTGCTCCAATACGATCTGAGTGAGACACTAGAGGCACAGCCATAGAAGGGGAGATGAACTTGCCTTTGCATCATTGCGCAGGCGATAAGCCATTCAAATTTCACACGCAACGCATTAGTGATTACGCAAATTATTCAAACCCTTAAGCACGGCAAGCAGCATGGCCTGTAGCAGCATTTGAATGCTGCTACAGGCCATGCTGTCCGGTGCCAGCTTTTGGCAGACAGAGGCCCGACTAACGGCTGAAATAGCCCAAGACGCGCACGAGTAAAGCTTGGTCAAGTCACAAAGAAACAAAGATGACGCGTTGTTGAGCAACAACCTGCACACTGCTCACTCGCTGCTTGTAATGCGTGAGCGTTGTATGCGTCTCTCTTTCCCCAAACAGTTTGTAGAGAGCCTCTGACTCACGCGCTGTGACTAATAATAATAATAATAATGTATCGTCTAAATGGGCTTCAGCACACAAAGCCCCGCCCCTCTTCTGTAATGATATACCGCCTACACCTTTAGCACAAGTGTGGACGTATGGACATAATAAGGATGGCACACAATGCACCAGCAGAGAGACCACCTGCCTGAAGAATATTGCGGCAGATAGCTTACCATCACAACAGTAATGTGTTACTATTGACAACGGAGCCACTCCCTAGGTCAATGCTCCCTTTTCAGTCTGTGTATTTTGATCAGTCAATAAAAGAACAACAAGGGAGGCTTTCAGTCAACAATAACAAAGCCAGTCAATCACAGGAAACTGGGAGAAACTGGAAATGACGAGAACATGAATAATAGTAGGCAAGTGTAATGAATTTGGTATTGTAGCACCAAAACATGATGGCCAACAACGGCCAACTTGAATTCTCAGTTTACAACATATTGGGTTAAAATAAATCACACAACAATAAACAGAATGACAACTCCAGTCATGGCTGCCACCTATTGTAGTAACAGTGTCACCAAGGTAATGTAACACCATGTAATCACAGCTGTGCTCTGTCTATGAGCATTAGAGACAGTCTACTATCCTAATAGATGGCTGGATCTTCTCAGTACGGAATCTAATCAGGAGAGAAGGGCGTGGATAAAGCTTGAGGCTCTGACCAACCTCCATGACAGCAATGTAGATCGATAGGAGTGTCAGTTAACAACCCTGTGGAGGAAGGACATAGTATGGGATGGGTAAGGCAGCTTGAAAAACCTCTCCATTACATATACTTTAATTCCCCATTTGTGTATCATTGCGTTCTAACAGCCGAAATAGGAGCAATTTTAGTGCCTCCTAAACAGAACCCTTGAGCGGGATGAGCACAGGCCTGGAACTGCCGAAAGCCTGAGGAAGAATAAACACACAAGGAGGATGCTGCATGTCTGGCTTTTGCTGCTGCAGTGCAGGTGGAAGAGCAGGCTTGGCTATGAAATGCTAAGGGATACTGGACAGCGTATCAGTGGGAATTAACTATGCTCGTTGCAACGCAATGCTCTACTGCTCACATCTGCTACGGTGGCTTCTCAAAAGGAACGACGCAAAGAAGCACAGTACACATTTTCCTAAGGAGCATCTCGACTCTTGCCCCCACCCTTCCCTTACATAAAACACACAAAGCTGACCTATGTGCCAGTCGGAGTATTCTGCCACGTGTGGGAAGAGGTTGGTTTCAATTATGTCTCAATCTGGTGTTCAATCTAATCAAAAGTAATGTTTTCCCCGCTGAAACCATACTATCCGCTCACTGAAAGCCAAAGGGTTAGGTGGGCTAGGCAATAGTCCTTCCAAACGTGTTGGTAATCACATTTCTACCACCCTCGAGTCAACTAATGGGTGTTTATAAGAATGGCCAGATAGACTCACCCAGTCACAGTCAGCAACATCTGTCTGGACTGAAAGTGGGAGGTAATAATGAATAAATCATGGCGTGATAGCAGGCACAGAACCCAAACATGTCAGATTCAGTGACTGGTAAGCACTGGAGGGTTTTGAGAGTGCTTGTGTGCAGGAACCGGAGCCTTTGCATTTAAATTACTCCACCCAAAACATGAATAAGGGATAGTCATCTCTTTTAGGATCATAAATTAAACTGAAATTGTAGGAACTAGCATGCCATGGTGGTGTAAAAGGAAACAGCCATGGGGCCTGCATACTGTAGCATACATGCAAAGCCAGACAAGATCTTCATTAGGCCTACAGTATGTCAAACGTTCATGTCATAAACAATCCAACACAACCCTATGCCTTGCAAATATTAAATGATGCTGATTTTGGAATAACAAGCCAAGTTAATCTAATTAAACTAATGATCAGAGTGAGCAGTAGGGTCAATTCTGAAATTGTTTCAGCACAAAATGCTGTAGCAGGGAAGGACAGATACAAGACTGATGCATTTGGTTGGCACAGAAACAGCTCAGTCACTTTAAGAGTACTTTACTTTTCCATTGAGGTTTGGTGTGAGGAGGCATGGAAAGTGTTCAGGGCTAATGCTTTCATTATATAATATTTTAATGTGTTTTTGTAAAGCAGAGCATCAATGAGTTCAATGGGTTTAGCTGAATGAACAGACCATGCAGTTTTAGTTTCTGAACACATTTGTTCTGATTAATTCCTTCAATTATTTATATTTTTTATTTATTATTAGGTACAGATTAGAATCTATCCAGTGAGGGTATGCATCATGTTGCTGATAACATGTCTAAGTCTTGTGGTCGACATATATTTCTGCAATGCAGCCAAAGGTTACACTATACCAGCGACATATAGGACTTTGACTATACCCATGTTTAGGCCTAAACATAAAAAGGATCATAATCCAGGATTAAATAAGAAGACGACGCTATTTGAATAACGTTTATCTGTCTGCCTCATATTGTACACCAGCCAGCTGTTTAACAACAGGGAGCCATTTCAAACATATCCTTCCTTTACTAACCCAAACATTTCTTTGGCACATCATTTACCTACACAACACAGAAAAGCTACACTGCGTTAGGATATGAGATACACTTTTAACAGAAGGATTTACAGTGACACAAATATGGATAGACCTATGACAAAAGGAACAGCCATGTATTCTTAACAGAACTATGTAACTAAGCTACAATACAAAAACAAATATATGGGGAAGAAGAAATATCAGCCCAAGATGAAAATAAACCATCTAGCTTCCCAGTAAGACAGTCAGCAGCTGCAGAGCCTGCATCAATAAGTAGCCTACACTGACCCAAGGACTGAGTCATACATCAGTTACCTTGTTTTCCAATAAATACAAAGTCGCACTGGACCAGAAAACCAACCTCAGCCTCTGCAGCAGATCAGAGCTTCATAGTTTGGCAGGGACAAATGGCTGACAAGATGCTGACTCGTCTTTTGGGAAGAGCTCGATACTCGAAATAAGAAGCTCGTCCCCAACTTGAGACAAAAATCCAGTCACAACGGAAGAGCAGTGGCTGACACAGGACTACCGCAGGTGTGTGATGGATACGAGAGAGGACGCGCAGAGCTGCCTGAAGGACGGTGACCTTCCCGTTATCCAATCCAACTGCCGACAGCTCCCGGCAGCACCGCCCACAGCCAGAGAGCAGCAGAGCAGCAGAGCAGCTGGGGGAGGGTGCCATGCAGATATAGTCTCAGCCTCTTTCATCCATTAGCACTATGTCATATAAGCAACTGTGCTGATCGCATGATACATAGACCACTGTAAACTTGACAACACTATAAGGTCGATGGAGATTTTCATTGGCAGTTAGTATTATCACTCATGTATTCCAGTGAAACGCTATTGCAGTGCTAATGTCAGTTTTCAAAACATGTTAGCATAGGCCTAACCGTAGCCTACTTAAAAATCTGATGTACTCTGGCTGTTGACTCATTGAGTTACAGTCAGTCATTGGGCATGTCAATCAAAATACCTCTCCTGTCACGTAGATGGGTCTTAAAGCACTGTGTGCTCCTGACGATACGAGTATGGCCCTGCCAGACTATTCAGATCTAGAAGACGCCCACCGACACAACGAGGCATAACAAAGCTGAGGTGAGGGGTCAGAGGTCAGGCGTGTGCTACCATGTCTACAGCCCAACTAAAACTTTATGAGCCTAATAAAACTGCATAACTCTCTAGCTGAAGAACAGATTTTTATAAAAATAATTTACTGTATGTCGGTATATTAACCAAAATGTTATCTGTAAGGTGCCATTATAGGCTCGCTGATATTTTGATCGAGCTCCAAACATACGGCTCATGAATTACATGAGTCGTATGTACTATATGACACAAAGTGATAGGAACTGTCAACCCCCACATGGTGAGAGCATGTGTTTAAATACACAGGTGCATAGTAAGGTATACAGAGAAGTACTCTTGAGGTGGCCTTTACAGCATTGCATTCATATTACACAATGACATGAGACAATATGGGTTAGAGGCATAATCACAACAAAACAACTGCCATGATTCAGAGAACAGGAATTCATGTTTGTGATGAAACTATCCCATTACATTTTTATCTAAAAGCAAAAAACTGAAGAACCATTCAAAAACAACCAAAGACATACTTTGACACTTGACTATTTTCAAAATAAAATGTATAAAAGAGTGCCAGCAGGTTTGATTATATAGTATAAAACTGTATGGAGATGAGAAGATTCATATTCTATAACATCGCTTTAGAAGATGTTTTTTGTACACAAAACCTTGACGCAATCATAGTCCATTGTGAGAATAATGTTTTAGTACCATTACTTTTCCAATATGTAACTAGGCAGCTATATTCATTTTATTCATTTCAGTTTAGCAAGTTTGGTAACATTACTGAGGATTATGGACAAAGGTTAAACTGTTATGCTAGAGCTATTGTTATTGCAAACAGCAATTCTGCACTACAAGTAGGTTCATTTCAGGCGAGATGACAGTAAAGAGCAAAAAAAAATGTGTGTCATGGCTGTAAGGATACAACATGATGGATCAGGTTTATCCCTGCTCTGAGCTGTGTGTGGTTGAAAATTGAAAGTGGAAAAACTGGCCTGTCATTTAGCTGTTTGTCCTTCTCTAGGCAGTCCACATACACAATGACTCGATACACATACCCAACTTTGGATAATCAAAGTCAATGGAAGCCAAAATTACTACTTAATCACAGCTTCCCACAGAGTCCATCCTACTAATAGGCCTGCATAATCATCCCCAAGTTGGAGATGTGTTCCACATACACAGAGCTGAAAGGACAGAAGATTAAATGAATTGCCCTGAACAGTCCATGCTGTTGTGATTGGCAAGTGCACTAATGATCTGCAGCTCTATAAGAACAGAACTGGTAATTAGGTTTCTTTATACAAGGCAAAGCTCACACTGGGCTCACTAATCAATTAATTTAGTAGTATAGTAAAGCATGGGCTTTACTGCTAAAGAAAATGCCTCCCCCAAAACCAAATGCATCCAATGAATGAAAAAAGAAATAAGGATGACATGGCAGAAACAAAACATTGCACCAACAAGCAAAATTGTGGAATATTTGGACTGGGATGAAATCCCTGACCTCTTGCTGGACACCATTACACAGATCAACTGTGTACGGTAATCTTCCCGTTTCCTTTAGAAGCAGCGACCATTCTCACTGATCGCACCATACACAAAGGAGACCCAATAAACACCAAGGGTGTGGCGGGACATGGGAGAACCAAGGAGGAAGTGCCACTTGATACTGAAGAATAATATAAATCACATCGCTGAAATCTACTGCCAAGACATGTTTCATACGTATGATTGGGTGAATAATCATGGGTGAAAAATCACGAATACTGTTGTTTGCAAATATGCTTCAGGGAGCTCTACCATGACAACGTTTTTTTAAATTCGAATAGTGTTGACACTTAACTGCAGTGTTTAAGCTGTGTGACATAATGATCAGCATGTATGTCAAGGTAATTACATAAGTATGGTGTCAAATCAAATGAAAATGACTGCACCACCTCTCAGTAGGCTACGTGCATGCAACACCACAAAGACAGCACTTTTTCTATACAGTATCCAAGCACAAAGCAACCGACCTTAAGTGGTCTGCTGCACAACATAATTAACATAGTGCAAAATGGATCACGGCCAATAATTCATAAATATAATCTCAGTTATACGTGCTTGCCTTTCACCAGATCGGGTGGGGGGTTGCCTCTGAGATCTAATAAAAAATGCTCGAAAAAAAAAACGGTACAGAAACAACAATTTCCACGAAATGTTGCTTTCTTGTCGATCGGTTTTGCAGTATCGTCACTCGTCAGCGAATGACTAGCTTACCGTACACAGCTAGCATTACCGCTCCCAATGTACTCTCAGTCGGCAACGTTTACCCCCACTCGATTAAAGGACTTCAAATAATATTGACAATACCAGGTAAAGGAAAGTGCCACATTCACGTTTCAAACGCTGATATATTTGTAAAAATATAACACTTACCGAAAGCTATGACTGACGGATCAGCTCAGCCCCTTTAAATCCAAAATGTATGCTCCACAAAAGTAGCTCCCAGCAACCTTTGAGACAGGAGGGAGAGCTAATGAGAAGTGACGTCAAATTGTTTTTCAACACTTTGCTCCCTAAACACTAATCTAAGAGTACGTTTGTAAAAAGATGCTTATTGTAGTAGATCTAATTTATACACTGTCCAACGTTTTTGTATTGATTCAAACAATTGCAAACAACGTAAATGTTATCATCACCACTCCAATATTTCCAAATATGATTTTAGTACAGGAATGCATTCATATAAGATCATTCACGTATTCAACATTAAATATTTTGTGAGGGTGGGTCAATCGAGATTACGCCAAACCAAATAAAGCTCTGCTACTGTACTGCATTCATGGATGTTATGGCTGCATTGCGAAGATCGCATCGCACCCTCCATTTCGAGAGGCAGCTAGATCCCCCACGCGTAAATCCACGCTAGGGGGAGCCCTCGAGTCGATGCTGACAAGGACGGACGGCAGAGCTCTCAGATAGGCATGGACGTCCGTGCGTGTACGTCCACGCTAGGAAGCCTTCGAGCCGATTACGGACGGCAGATGAGGGACGCTCAGATGTTGAGCGGCACGTCTCTAACGACAGCCCTCAACTCTAGTGGATGCTTACAAGGACAGATGATGATATGAGAGCCAGCTAGGCTAATGGACGGACAAAAACGTATCTTTGTTAGGCTATATTGTCCATATGCTTTTTTTTTATGGAGTCAGTTTTGTCTTATTTGTTATAGGCTATAGACTAGCCTACTTACAGACGTTCAAAAAATAATGAATATATATTTAAACAAATACATGGACTTCCTTTTTATAAAAAACAATAATGCTAATGCAATAATATTGCAATAATAAACATGTATTTAACTTTGCTATTAGGTCTACTCTTTGATAACCATTCTGTCATCACAATCATAATATATTTTGTTATGACACCTTTATAACGGCGTTTGGTATTTTATGCCTTCAGTGTATCACTAGGGATACAGTAAAGGTAATAAGATGTGGCACAAATCAGCCAATAAACAACTGCCACAAATCACACTGTCGTGATGACAAAATTATTGTGATTGTCAGCCGACTGACTTGCTTACCGGTAATCTAGTTTTCTTGTAAACCAAACATTTTTATTGTTCTGACACAACTAACGGGGGACTGGGTATTACAGCAGACTACATTTGACTTAGTTCAAAAGTTAAGAAACTATGCATCCTGCTGTAGCCGAGTTGTGTTAGC
>JAODLL010000007.1:4885696-4901091 GCA_026546735.1 Forbesichthys agassizii | reverse complement strand
GGGGGGGGGGGGGGGGGGGGGGGGGACTTGCTGCATCTATCAGCTTCCTAAATGAAGGGGGCAGCTAAGGTTTTGTGGGAGCCACAGATAATAGGATATCAGTGAGACACAATGAGGGGAGAGGAGATGGGTGAGAGAGAGAGGGTGAAGTGCATTTGGCTGAGAGCTGTCACCCCTCCCCTGCCTTTTCCCCACCACCCCTCCGGATAAGTGTTCCGTCTACCCTCTCTCTCCCTCTCTCTCTCTCGCCCTCTCTCTGCAGCTGTGGTCTGCTGAGCATCACCCCCACACAGCAAGTGCCTTTACTTGAGCAGAAGAGGGAGCAGGAGGCAGCAGAGAAGGGGGGACCGGGGAGGAGCAAGAATCCCGCCAGTGTGTTCTCACACACCGGAGGAGCAACCCGGACTCGTCTGGGGCGACTTAAAGTGCTCTGAGGGCGCGCGAGAGAGGCAGCGTCGTACCGCGGCTCGCTGGTGGCGCTCACACGCGCAAGCTGAGAACAGGGAGAGGGAGAGAGAGGGAGAGAGAGGGAGAGAGAGGGAGAGAGAGAGAGAGAGAGAGAGAGAGAGAGAGAGAGAGAAAGAGGGAGAGAGTGAGAGAGAGAGGGAGAGAGAGAGAAAGAGGGAGAGAGTGAGAGGGAGAGAGGAAGAGACCGGTGCTGTCAGTCCTGGTGTTCTTGGCAAAGCATATTTAACGAGAGATGAGTAAAGCGGCGCCGTGATCGTAGAGAGGGGCGGGCAGCTCTTTTACAGCAGCAGCAACTCGCAGAGACAGCTGGAACCCGTGCGTAGAAGAGGCATGCAGAAGAAGAGAAAAGAAAGATAAGAAAAGGAAAACGCATAGACTTAAGCACGTGCACGCACACACGTGCACGCACGCACGCACACAGGCAAACGTGCTCAACTGAGCGTGGAGGGACACACGCTGCATTCAAAAGGTTCACCATAGCTGGTTCTTTGCTGTATTTTAAATTCAACTCTATCCAAGCACGCACCCTGAAAACACACACACACACACACACACACACACACATGCGATCACACAAACTATAGAGGCAGACCAACAGAATTACATGCATTCATACACATACTGCTTCAAAATGCAACAATTTCATGCCCATGGATGCTGTGTAATTGGGAAGGCAACTTCTGAAGAGGAAAATGCAGTGCTGTTTTGAATACGACCTACTGCAGAGATTTTTTTTTTTTCTGCTAAGAATAACTTTGCCACTTTGTGGGGTTTGGAGTTTTGGAGCTTGATACCTCTTTCTATTAGCACAACACAAAATAGCCTCTATTCTTAGTCGCAGGAATTGAAATGGGTCTTTGTGACCATTAAGACGCCGTCTGAGCACTAAATGGATTATGTTGGCATTATTTTGGTGGATTTCTCTATAGTCTAAACAAACATCCATGACTGGTGGATTTACATCTCGTCAGAAAAGAGAGCATCCTCTGCCGTGGATTACAGATGGGCTTTGTGATCTTCTAACGCGGTCTCACGGATGAATCCCCATGCCAGCCATTAGGATAAAGTACAAAGAGAACGCCAGTGAGTATTGAGCTGGATCTTTATCTCTAAAGCTTAGGCTTGTACAAAAACAAGGGTGCCCGATAGGGAGTATGACACGACGATATCTACTGCAGTGCCAATGACCATGAAAGTGATTAAACTGTAGTGTAGCATTTAATTACCAATACTCACAGAGCTGTAGAAATCCCTGCTGTGATTTATGGGAAATTCACTGTAGTGAGCCTGTATGTTTACTGACCTTTTTGCCAAAGGAGATAATTTACTAAATCAGGGTTACTGTCTGCGTGGGCAGGTGGTTTGGGCACAAGCTGAGATTGATTGAAGTGATCTGTGTGAATCCTATTAGTGCGTTCTGGACGCTGGCCAAGGCCGACGCAATGGAGGGGAACACGGCTGTCTAGCGCCGCTCACTGATCCGCCACCGCCGGGCAAACCTCCGCACCCCACCCCTCCCCGACTCCCCCGTTCCCTCTCTCCCACCCCCACCCCCCACCAGTCAAGGATGGTCCCTCCGCCCCCCACCAACAAGCCCCACGTGTGCCTGTCCACCATCCTGATCATGGGCAGCATGGCGCTGATCGACACCTACCTGGTTGAGCAGAACCACGGGCCGCGCAAGATCGGTGTGTGCATCATGGTGCTGGTGGGCGACATCTGCTTCCTGATCGTGCTGCGCTACGTGGCCGTGTGGGTGGGCGCCGAGGTGCGCACGGCCAAGCGCGGCTACGCCATGATCCTATGGTTCCTCTACATCTTCGTGCTGGAGATCAAGGTGTACTTCGTCTACCAGAACTACAAGGCAGACAGGAAGAGTCTGGACGCCCTGGCCAGGAAGGCCCTGACGCTGCTGCTGTCCATCTGTATCCCGGTGCTCTTCATCGTCCTGGTCGCCATCGACCACATGGAGTACGTGCGCGCCTTCAAGAAGCGCGAGGAGATCCGCAACCGTCTGTTCTGGGTGGTGGTGGACCTGCTGGACATACTGGACATCCAGGCCAACCTATGGGAGCCCCAGAAGAAGGGGCTTCCCCTGTGGGCCGAAGGTCTGATGTTCTTCTACTGCTACATCCTGTTGCTGGTGCTTCCCTGTGTGTCGCTCAGCGAGATCAGCATGCAAGGGATCAACATCGTGCCCCATAAGATGCTCCTGTACCCCATCCTCAGCCTGGCCACCATCAACATCATAACGCTCTTTATCCGCGGGGGGAACATGATCCTGTACAGGGACGCCAGGGTTTCCGGGATCTTGATAGGGAAGAACGTCCTGGCCATCATACTGAAGACCTGCAGCTTCGTGCAGTACAGGAGACAGTTGCAGAGCGCCCCCCCCGCGTTCGGTATGGAGATGCAGAAGAATTCTGTTGCCCACGCTCGCCCTGCACCCACCCCGCCTCAAGTGGTCATGCAGGACCAGACCCCGCTTCCCGAGGTGACCACATGCGAACACACATGACAACAATGACGCGGTGCATCACAAACATGTAAATACATGCACTGTATATGACCCTCAGGACAAGTAGTAGGGCACAATGTTCCGTAATGTGAACACCGGTCCACATTCATGGTACACAGGTGATTATGAATTCTGTTAATGCTTGATGTCACACAGGACAATGCAAAGGGTTTAATGAGTAAACAGCGGTGATATATCTGTATAAAATGTGACTCTGTTTGAACATTTACCCCAGTGAATCCTGTCAATTGTGTATTTTTTCTAAATGACCTGACAGAAAAAAAAAAGCAATGGCACGATTAGAGCATATATATTTTTGAAATGTGTCTAATGCATTCAAATCATAAACTAATGGGTTAGTGTAATGTCTGTACTTATTTTTGCTCGAACGCTGTTTTTAGTTTTTGAGGGTTTTACGATCGTCTAATGGAAGCAACTGACATAAGCGAATTGAAATAACACAAATTATAATTCTCATAAAAGGTAATTGTGTTTTATATGTGATTCTTTGATAAAGTATTGTGTAAAACTTCACTGCCTTTTTGTTTTTATACTAGCTAGAAACTTCTGCAATGGAGCCGGGTCTGTAATTGACGGATTAGTGGACAATTGACTATATTTCATTGTTTAATTGGAGCTCAGCAATGGCCTTTTAATTATTGTAAATCGCAAAGGAAAATAGCCAATGATTTTTTTATATGCTCTAATCCACAATAAGAGGCTAATCCAATTGCTAAAGTGCTGCCCCTGATATTATTCATCTGCGATCCTAACATTGCATCCAGCCTGGTTATTTTGAGCTTGACGTATGAGAAAAGGAACCAAAGTGACGCATTTGAGATAAATTCTCTGCACATGAACAATGTTTAATGACTGCAAAGGGTGAATATGGCACATGCTGTATCCACAGGGTAGAATATTCAGCCATAGGGCGACACTGCAGATGGATAAATTATTCTCACATAAGAAAACCTGCTTCCTCTCCACCTCAGGCGCTATCTATGCTACTGCTAACTTGCAACGACAGCTCTTTGCAAATTAAACCAGTTATTGCTCCTTCTCCACAAGCATACAATGAAGCTTAAAACTGCATTCATCAAGACTATGAAATCACACAAAATAATATTATGCAAGGTGACTATAAAGTAAGCTGCATTCATCAAGACTATGAAATCACGCACAATCATATTATACAAGGTGAATATAAAGTATAATGATGTTCTGATGCAGGCGGTGTATTGCTTCACAATATTTTTGTTTTAAACCAGATTATTATGCTGCAGCTAGCTCGCATCCATCTTGACTACACAGGTCTCCTTTCAGACTACTAAAGCCCAAAACACAGTGATTTAGACAGAGAGAGAGAGAGAGATGGATAATATTGTATGCGAACTCAACACATTGCAGCCATTAAAGCTCCGTCCTGCTGCTCTGTTGTTAACTGTCAATTGTTAGTCCACTTGAAAAATAAAGGTTACCCTGATTTTTCATCACGTGAGCCATTTGCTGCCCCCCGTTGGTCTGGTTTTTACACTGAAAGCTTCATTAAAGGGGGAGAGCTGGGTTATTGTGGTGTATTTGTGTATTTTCAGAAATGCACCTAGAACCTTAACTGAGCATCACACCATGTCTTCAACAACTGTCAAATAAAATGCTGTATCTGTCTCTCACAATGTGCATCACATTTTAAGCATTGACATTTAAATAATCCTTCCGCTGACAAGATATAAAGATTAAGATATAACAGGGATGTCAAGACAAGTTCAATGGCCTGTCCTGTGCGTCATTTCTTAGAGAATGATAGTGTAGTCCAGGTGCAATAGTGCAGTAGGAACTACATTCTCAAAATAGCATCCTTTCTATGAATTCTCTTAATGAATATTGTGTATCTCTCATCAGTGATGGCTGCATCTTTCACATCAGCAGAACACACAGCAGGAAACTGAAAATAGTTTTTGTGAGAGTTGTCATAGCTACTATAAGTTGCTAGCTATATATTTGACAAGTTGTCAGACTGCTATGACTGGCTTTATTTGTTGTTGGCTGCGGTACGATTATAGCATTGCATTACTTTTACAGAATTACATTAGAGTATTTAGGAGCAAGGAAGAAGTCATATTTTTCAGAGTACAGAATAGTATAGTGAATTTGGAAAATAATGATATTTATGAATATCAATAACAGATTTTTTCTTACATTGGGCACATTGCAAATTTGACTCAAATAATGCTGCATTTTGTATTATATGTATTTTTTAATGAAAAATCTTAATGTAACTTAATTAAAATGCACATTTTTAAGATTACAAATCCTACTCATTATTTAGTCCTGACAAAGATTCTAGTTGATTCAAACATTTAAGTTCAACTTATTATTATATTTGGTCTAGCTGCCTTTGGCCTTGTCTTGACTTGGATAGCTGCACAGTTGTATCAAGAAAGTATCAGTTACCCTACTGGCCCTGAACCATATGAGAGAACACCCCACACGACCTTTCTCCCTGCCTTAGCAAAAGGTCTAGTCTCTTAGGAGTGTGTGGATTTGGCGGTGGGTGTTCTGCAAGAGTTGGTTGTTGTGAAGTGTCAGCAACAATCTTACCCACTTCCTGGCTTTGGAACAGTGCTATTTCTGGATGCTGGTATGTTGCAGCCAATATTCATCTCTGCAAAACGAATGATGTACTACAGCTGCCGGTCAGATGAACTGCTTAAACTACATGTGGCAAAACACTTTTTTTAATGGAATCTATACACCATTTTAATTGTAAATAGCAATGCTTAAAGGGAGCAATATTTGTGGTAATGCTATCTCATAAATGGTAAATGTCAAATACTGTAGGCTATGTTATATCAATTTAAGATCAGTACAATAAATACAGACCTAGCAACACCATTGTTGATAACAGTAACAATGAACCCTATACTGTAGCTTGTTAAGACAATTAGAGCTATTTAATGTTTTTAAAGAGGCGAACACACAATGTTTTCATCATGTGCTAAACGTATAGTAAAAGTCTTCGATTCCACAAGTATGCCAGCTGGGCAGCTTACCAATCTGCCCATCTCCCCACTGCCGCCAAAAATCTAATGAATGTTGCAACATGCATTCATCAAGATGTTTGTTAATAATCATGGATGGCTGCTTGGATCACCTCTCCACTTAACGCATTAAAACGGACAAAGGGACCTCTGCCAAGAGGTAAGACAAACGGCTCCAGTAAATTCACACGTCGACCTTCGGCGGGCTCACAAGCCAACAGGCATGATACAAAATAATTTATTTTTCATGGACAGGTTAGCGGGTGAGAAGTACTGAAACAGTACAGAAGAATAGGCATTGATTGTCTTAAGAGATTTAGAAACTTGACCTTCAAATAATGGGGGTATTTTAAGATTAGAGGAAAATGTTCAACATTGGATAAAGTTCTGCCCCTGAAATTGAAATGAACTTAAAAAATGATGACAGATGAAAAAAGGATTATGTTAACACAAGCTAATTATCTTAAGCCTTTCAGCACAGCATTTGCCAGAAAAATCTTTCACCACTTTTGTCTCCAATTAAAACCGAGAATGTTTAAGGCACTACATTCTAACATTGAATACCAGGGGTGTGCAACCTGTGGCTGTTGAGCCCCTCTACAGTGGCTCCCTGTGGCTTTGACAAAAATCATATAGGTTTTGCCCCTGTTTTCAAGTCACCAGAAATTGGCATTAAAGTGCTTTATTTAAAAAATATCTTTGCATGGGAGAATGCCCCCGCACCCCCCTAACATTTCACTCTCCCCACAGCTGAATAACACTCCTCAGCCCTGGGAAGACGATGATTCATTCTCATTTAGGTCTAATGTTGACAGGCTAACTTAGTATAATATTTTCTGCGGCTCCAGACAGATAAAAAAAGTATTATTTGGGAACAAACACAGTAGCTCTTTGATAATAAAGGTTGCAGACCCGTTGTAGATGGTGTACTGTAATAGGCGCCAGTTTAGAGGAAAACTTGGCTATGGGGTGATTATTAAGTTATACCCAAATGCTGTAACAGTTCAGTACTGTGCTCAGGTAGCCTTTATTACACAACAGAGACTAACACCAGCTTCAAATCAACAATGACCCAGAGTAAACTGCTTAATTGTTAGACTTGTCAATATGCCTTGTTTTAATTTTAGATTGTTGATTGGTATTCTTGTATTTGTTATTGCACATATGAGCCAATTTCTGACATCCTGGGAATTCAGAGTAGCTTTGGGAATTCAGAGTAGCTTGGTATTGCTTTATCTTGCTCTATAACCATTTTAAAACAAATGTAATTGCACTTAGCCACTCCCATTGATTGCTGATTAGTCCATCATTCAGAGTAGCTAAACAAACATTAAAGCGAACATGGTTTCAAATAAGGATGGGGCGATACTACATATTTTGTTTTCGATCTGATACAAGTAATATTAAGGCTAATATCGCGATATTAATACCGATACTGATAATGTATAAAAATAGTATAATAACCAGCACTGATGATGAGCTGTGTCACATGACTGTGGGAAACTATGACATAAGCACAACACTATGTACAGACTGTGAAAACATTTGAAAGTGATGCAGCCTGAGCTGCCCACATTTTGTTATATAAATATAATGTAATATAATCTATACCAAATGAGTAGCCATCCTGCATATCAATTTGCCCATTCCTAGTTTCCAGACCCAAACATATATCTAAGAGCAATAGCCAGTCTAACTTGGGAGAGGACCAACATCATACCTTTTGAATAGGCAGAGAATTAAGTTTTGTCCACAGATGATGTTTATTCTTAAATTAAGAGTAAGTTATCCCTGGTTCTTTGCTCATATTGCATACTTTTGTAATGTGATAGCATATCAAATACAGTGATAGTATTATAAAGCCAGTGTTATGACACATCATCCCTCTTGCAAATGCTCAGCACAGCCATCAAACATAAATGTGTTAATGCTGTTTCAAACACTAGTTAAATTTACCTTACCTTACCTTATCTTTCTAAGATAGCTTAGTTTCTGTCAAAAACAAATGTTCTCTAGGTTCTGAGCAGTGTCTCTTGTGCTCAAATGAAACCCTCCACACGATGCTGTAAATGTTATTGATTTATTGTATCAAACTAAGAATATCACATATTCACCCTTTAAAGTAGGACAAATGTGTATTAATACTGTAAGCTTTTACAATTATTACACTTTAGTCATTTTAAGTATCCCTCTTCTATCATGAACATACGATTTGACTGAAACTAAAGCTAAACAACTACAAGCCTTGTTACAGTACATTCATATAAACATTACAGGTTATTGATATGATGCACTGACAACGCATACAAATTGAATCTGTTAATTTAAGGTGCAGTCAGCGATTGTAAGCTAATAAAGTTTTTGTCAAATTCATCAGCTCTCTCCACTGTCTGCGATGTGGACTCGCTGAAATAAATAATCAGATTTTCTACACAGCCACCCATAGGAGCACCCATCAAAAGGAAAGGTGTTTTTGTTTTGATCAAGTTCAAATAACAACAATCTTTCTCCAGCATTGCTAACCTACTTGTGTAGATAATATACATTTTGTGTATATAATATTTTCTGCAAACCATTTTGAATGATTTTAGAATTCTTTTTAGAATTCTAGAGAGATTACAATGGACAAATGGACGAAAAGAAAAAGATAAATGTAGATGTTACTCTGTCCTTTGCAACAATCCTGTTTAGAAAGGAAAACGTGAATATATTCAAGAGAGAAAAAAAAATGTAGGTATGTCTGGAGGAAGTTAGATTGCACTTGGTAGCTAAGCTACATCGAGTTAAGAGCTTAGACAAAAGGATACATGAGTCACACCAGACGTAGGAGAAGCTGGAAATCAAAGTGTGCAATACTATAACACAATTCCCACATATTGAAGTATAATTTACAGGGTAAATTACAGTGTAAAAAAGCCTGCAAAGGAAATAATATACATTTTTATTATTAATTAATTATAATGAAAAATCGTATATGTATTATGTGTCTTACTGGAGTACATAACTCATGCGTCATACAAACATAAGCCAATGTACAAATATACATGATACTGACATGTTAATAGTGACATGATACTCAAAATTAATATATGAGCACTAAAAGTCTGAGAGTCCCGTAGCAGGGTCAGGAGTAATAGTGTAGTAAAGACACAGTCATCATTGAAATTCTCTTTACTAAAAAAACAGTATAGCTTTAATACATTCTGGTTTATCACAGTTACTTTTTGCATTCAAACTAAATTATTGTGCGCATTCTATTTCAGTTTTTGCAAAAACTTGACAAAAATGACACATATATATATATATATATATATATAATATATATATATATAATTCTGTAATTATATATAATTACATAATATATAATTACAGAACATATTAACAGGAAGAATAACCTTAATATCTAATAATATCTACTAAATAAAATGCAGGATTGGATTTTTCACTTCTTACCAAAAACTAAACCACATGTGAATGCAGCAGATCCTAAACCAGGGTTCATACTAAAACAATATACTGTATACTAGCTTCAATTCTTTGTTCAGTATTGCAGTAGACAGGGGGAACTTTAAGCATCAGATATAAGGCGCTTGAGAGCAGAGTAATTTGATGGACCAGCCACCTCTGACCCGTAACTTCCCATTTGAGCGATGCGGTTGGAGGGTGGTGATCATTAAAGCAACTTTATTAATCTGAAGGGAAACGGTCAAAGGTGTAACAGCCGGTTGTAAATGGTTATGATACACTGCCTGACGGCCAGGGTCGCTTGGATAAACTGGCCTCTGGAGAAAGGGAGGGTTGAGGAGCTAGTGGCTCAGTGAGAATAAACAGGAGATATGGAGGGGAAAGATGGCCTGGAGTTATTGGGGAGGAGAGGATCAAGAGCAAAGGGCTTTCGTGGATTTGGTTTGTGGGAAGATAAAGGATGGGGCAAACTGTACAAACCCTCACTGAACAGGAATGACCCCTCCAGCTGACTGGTTCCTATAAGATATTGTTTAGTTAAGATAGGACCAAGCAGTGGCGATTCAAGAACATTTTTCATGATGTGGCAGAGGGGTGGCAATCTTAAATTCAAGGGTGGCAGACCTTAGGGCCAGCCCCAAATATTAGATTATTTGTTTCTTGTAGAATGTATTCAATTTAAATATTGGGATTTGAGTATTCGTTTTTTCACATGCGTGCATGTTTTCCCATTAGTCCCTTCTGTCTCCATATAAACCCACATGTTGAAATGTAATTGCCTGCCCTACACTGTCATCAACACAATGAGATGCAATTGGCTCTGTTTATAAAAAGAGAGTGAGGCTATTCATTCAACACACATTCATACTGGGTAATACATGTCAATCAAAGTGTCCATTTTGAGCACATGGCTATGTTTACATGTGTGCTCACTGAAGCTAGAAATCGAAGATTACTTCTGTTATAATTATTAATTATAGTTGAGTGTTTATAATGGTGTTTAAAACAAAAAAAGTATTCAAATACTCGTTCAGAAATACCGCAACCAAAAACCAATAGGGACTACTATGCCATAGTATACTATAAATGTGCATTCTATTGTGTGTACTGTACATATTTCTTTTTTTATATCATTAAAATAAAGATGTGCCCTCCATGATTGCATCTATATTCTGGCTTTGCTTAGGACTACTCTGTTTTGGCTAAATGGGGTGATAAGGTTACATTAGATTTGCACCATACAAGGCTAATATGACAACAAAATTTAGTTTAATAAATATTCTTCAAGATTTAAAATATATGAAGACTGAAATGACAACTGTATATAAAAAAATTATGCCTTATTTTAGCCTACATTATTTTCCATTTATATTTGGGATTTCCCTTTGCTGCAGCTATCTCTGTCCTTCAATGAATGACTTAAAGTCAATGGGCCTACTGTAGCCTACATGGCATCTTTAAATTAAATTTGACCTTAAGCTCAAACACGCCCATTTAAACTGTCTGTTTATTTTAAAAGACCACACATTCTCCATATGACTGAAAGTTTACTCTGCATAGGCATTGCTTACTGGTATAAAAAAACATAAAACCCACAACACCGAGGGCTAGCGTTTCCACACACACACAAAAAAAGGATTTCCCTATTCCCTTCTTGTTCGGCAGTCTTATAAATAGCTTCTATCGGCAGGTTGTTTCCTATAGCCTAATCAATGTTGATATTAGAAACTCGCTTGAAAGATTAAAGATATATTCTGATGTTAACTAATGTCAAAGCGGACATGCTCATGTGTTCTATATCGAGGCTGACACTATATGGCATAGCCTCGACGCAGACATCTAAATCGGCATATACTCCTCCTGCAGCCTGCTCCCCCCCCTTCCCCTCTGACATCTGGGGTGGCAGGTCACGCAGTTTTGGGTGGTTGTGCCAGTGGGACCAGGCAGGGAGACATTTTCCTATAGTCACCTAAGCCATCTCAGTTTCAGTGGCCATGACGTGACATTCTTTAACCTTCTTTGTGCCTGTGAACATAAGGGGGATTATCTATAAACGTATTACACCGTGAATTCTGAAAACTGTTGGACAATAAGCAGAAGACATTTATTAAGCTGCCAACTTCCCGGGCTGCTGAAATTTGTGTTTATAAAAGGAGGCAATCATGCAGTGCACCTTGTGTTAGGTATTGACTAAGCAAAATGCATTCAACCTGGATGGGGAGCTGTAGGCCTATGTAGTCTTTAGTACGTTAGCTCAGTTTTATATAGAATCCTGTATCTCTGCTCTGTGACACTACAGTAAAATGACCTTGCAGGGTTTAATTGCTCCATTTGACAGATTCTGAATGACCTCTCTGCTCCTGTAACTTGATAGAGAAAAGGCAAATTGCAAAAACATGAAGCAATGGGGTGAAGGAAGGCCAAAGTAATGTAATAGAAATAAAGTAAATAACCAGAGGCTAAGAACTGCACTGCAAAAACTCTCTAACTCAGTGAGATAATCTTGCTTTTAGATTTAAAATCTAGTTGGACTTGTTTCTAATATAAACGTCTTATCTATGACTTAAACTTACTGCACTGGGAGCCAAATTTGTTTGTTTAAGCATAAATAAGCAAGCTCATAACTAATATTTTTGCTATTTGATATGGGGTTTTTGTAGTGTGGCATACAGTATAAAGAGACAAATGAACAGATAAGGAACAGCAACGGTGATGTATTTCTCTTAATGCTTGCTTCCTCAAGGTCACAGGATTTTAATTGCGGCTTCTGGTCCCTGGAGACAGACACCATTCTTGGCAGCAGATGGATGTTCATTCAGTATCATATTTATGAATAATAATTCATGAGAGATGAAAAATAGAACTGTGGAGTAAATGGCATATTTGATATTTTACATTAATTTCACATTTCACCATTACAGTCTTCCAATAGCCACTGTGCACGCTTATATTTGTATAGACATAAGATATAACTAATATGTGATTCAAATGGAAAGGCCTAGAAAAGGCATCTATATAATTTGAGCATGATATAAAATTTTTGCTATGTGGCGGATTCTATACTAATGCAGCTACTATGACTAGAAGCCAATAAGTATTAAACTGTCAATCAAGTGAGACAGGGACTTATTTCGGGAACATATAGTGTCCTCAGGAAAAAGGGCCATAACAAGATTAACCAGAGAGAACCCAACTGTAGCTTCAGTTCAGCTGCCAGCAACTGCTCAATGCCAGACATGCTTCACATCAGGTAATAAGATACCATGACACTAAGCCTGTATTAAAACGGGTTGCCTCAAACATTTTAGCTATGAAAAATGAGGAATGATGTGACACTGTTAGCAATGAGCTACGCGTTTTTTCCACGCGGAATGTTTCACCATACGCAGAAGGACGGGATATTTTGGATGAGCTACTGTAAATGCATAGCGTGGCAATTAAGGCAACGTTTGAATGTATAATTGGATATAGAATGCATATATACACACATATTGTGCGCTCCATTATAATCTTATTTTGTTTTTTGAAATTGAGCAATGAGTCATACACGATATCTTTTACCTACAAGCTGGTCATAGATTTAATTTGTGTGGAAGCAAGGCTCTGTTGTTCATATTATGATGATATAACCAGTGAGGACTGCTGATGCACATAATCATTATTGCATTGTTAGTCCCTTTAGGGAAAATCTTAATTTCACCCTCTGAATAGGGAGCAGTCTCCATCCTAGATAGAAGCAGGTGTTAATCAAGGGTATCTCTTTCCGTCTGCGTTGAGGAATAAACGAATGACCTTTCTGCCCCAAGTTTCTCATTAGCTCTACCATATCCTGCCCCCTGTTCTAAATATGACGTACCTATAGTACGAAGTGCCTGTTTGTTATACAACATGGCTATATACAGGTTGAGATGTCTCATCCCTGTAAGCACTAAAGAAGAGGGCAATACAATGTTACAATATAGTAATGCAACACCAGTAATTAGCATCTCATTTTACCCCCCTGCTGCTGTATCTGTAATATTTTGTATGTTTCCAATGCCAAAATTAACCAAGTTCAGAATACACAATGTCCAGCAAGTGGAAATACTCACCAATATCACCAAGATAAAACAGATAAACCCTTCTTCAAGTCAAAACATAGGCAAACACTTTCAATCAAAAACATATTGCCTATATACAGCCTTGACGTCAAGCTGATCCTTTAGAAATGCCCTACTGTCAAAAGCGAACCATTGAAAATACATTAAAATTGTACGCAATCTTTTATTGAAATTTTTAAGATTACATTTTAGTTTGATGTGGCCACCACAAAAATATGTTAAATGTTTTTTTTCTGTCATTGTATGACTTTGACTTTTCCTGTAGTTTAATTCAAATAGCTCCAACTAGCCTGCAGAATATTATAATAGATGAGCAACGATGTGCTGTGTGTGTTTATAAATCTCAATGCTTTTGTGACATAAAGGTGTCACAAAAGTGCATGAGAAATGAAAACTATATACAAAAAATGCATACATTGCATTCATTAATGATTTCAGATAAAGCCTGGATTCTGCAGTGAAGGCTTCTTAATAGTGCACTTCTGTATCACCAGGACATTGATTAAGTTCAAAATGAATTCAGGCACCTTTACAGAAAAACACGGTAATAATGTACATTTTTATTATACTATTATTATTCATACTAAAGTTTGATAGTAAAGTGGTAAGGTTCCTCAACAGTCTCATAAACACTGAACTATGATCATGTAGAGTAAACCATCCTAGCTAATGGGTTAGGGTTAGGGGTTAGGGTTAGGGTTAGGGCTATTGACCAACCAATGCAGCCGGTCTAACTGCATAGACCCAATTAGCCTTCAAAATGTAATTTACTGACAGTTGCATGTGGCTGAAATTGCAATCCTAAATTCAAGAAAGCAAAAACAACACTTAAAATCAATGACTCCAACAGTGCAATGCTGTGTTACATTCCCATTAAAACATATAATATCATGTCAAAGCTACCAGACTAACTTCACAGACTTCAAATTCTTTACACCCTGTTTGGATAAAGATATGAAATAGGTGATGTATTCAAAATAACATATAGTGCACAAGAATATATTTATATGACCAGCTTTTACAGCAGGGTTATTCAACTCCGGTCCTGGAGGGCCACACCCTGCGTGTTTTAGATCTCTCCCTGCTCCAACATGCAGGGTGCGGCCCTCCAGGACCGGAGTTGAATATACCTGTTTACACCATAGAGATTAAATCAAATGTAAATTAGAATGATGAAATGGAAATGTGATTTCAGTTTCTTATCCTCAAGGATTTCAAAAGTTCAATAATCGATGGGACAGACAAACCACACTTTTCAAATATTTAAATCGTAAAAACTGTTTGAAAAAAACTGTTTTGCTCCTGAAGTGAGTGAATTGGAAGCTGTCTGTAAAGCTACAGGTTTTGAAAAACAAGGAATTTGAAAAGATAATCTTGTGTTCTTTGAATGGCCAGTATGTTCCATTGCTAATTGCAATTTAATGATTTGTGTCACGCTCTTAAGTTTATAGTACATGACACTGTCCCTGACAGCGAAGTCCTTGCCGAATGCCCTCATAAATGCCCTTGTTCAGGGCTGCCTGTATGTTGGGCTCTATACACAACACACATGTGCATTGTTCAGGTAATTAACAAATATAATGAATAAAAAACAAAAAAATAAACACCACACAAATAACAGCCTTAGCCTTTTTTTACAAAGAAAGGAGAAAGCCCTTTTGACGCTTTGCACTTCCATTCAAAGTCACTGGGCATTGTCATTCATCACAAACAATGACCACTTGACCAGCAGGTCACAATGATTCCTCTCTCTCTCTCTCTCTCTCTCTATCTCTCTCTCTCTCTCTCTCTCTCTCTCTCTCTCTC
>JAODLL010000007.1:4853549-4885596 GCA_026546735.1 Forbesichthys agassizii | reverse complement strand
TCTCTCTCTCTCTCTCTCTCTCTCTCTCTCTCTCTCTCTCTCTCTCTCTCTCTCTCTCTCTCTCTCTCTCGTATGTTTTTTGTATGGCTAGCCCAGAGGTTTCAACAAGTGGCTAATGGATATAATGCATTTGGATAGAGGCTCCATGGCAGGCTAATTATTATCACAAAGGCTCAAATGGGTTTCTGCCCCATGCCCACAGGATTTATGGCTTTCATAATAAAGTTCATACTAGGTGAGCAGAGCTACTAATGATGTACGTATGTTGTTATGCCGTTATGTTGATATTTGTAATAACCTTGTAGGAAAAGTGTCATGGGTAAAAGAAATTATGTTTTGTTTTGGTAACATTTCTCAACGTGTTACAGACCTTCACTTGGATAATAATATAAAGCTTCTATGTATGAAGTACTGAATGACTTATAATGACGTAATATACACAAAACTACATAAAAGACCAATGAAACACACAAAACAGTCTCACATATCCTTTAAGGTAATACAACTAGGTTATAAATATTCTCAAAATACTTCTTAACTAAGTCAGATCATCCAAATCATCATGGACCCTCAAAAAGCATCTTATGGCGCCTTACAGCCTCGTGAACAACTGGGTTAACTAAATGCTATTGCTTTCAAGAGGGTGCGGCGCCTTAATGGTATACAGGCAGGTAGGCATGTAAATGTATGCATGCGCCCGTGTGTGTTGGCAGGGCCTCAAGGCTGATGTGAATAACACGAGGATGTGTCTGGGTCGGTGCATCCTCCTCCTTTACCAGTTATACTCCTCTTGCTCTATCTATGGAGACCTGGTTCTCCATCAGATGGAAGGCTTAGAGCTGCAGCCCAAACCCATCCAAATGATCGTTCCTCAACTACAACATTAAACAAGATAAAATAAGCATAGCTGAAATTAGTAAGAGAAGGGAGTCATTGGCAGTTGCAGTCACTGATACTCAGTGACCATGTCTCTTCTCCGACCAGGCCTGTGTGTGTGTGTGTGTGTTGTGCGTCTGTGACAATGTGACACAGCTCGGTTGCACTCGCCGTTCACTAACCTCCATGGGAACTATGTTCCTTCGCCGTAATGCGTCGACGTGGACATTGTCTGACCTTGATTGAGGAGTACAATGTGACTCAAACTACCAGAGCCTCCCTCTATCTGCCAATCTGAACTCCCACCCACTGTTGGAGAGAGAGAGACTTTCTCACTGCGCCTCCCCCAAACACTCTCTCCGCTGCAAGGCTGTCAGCACAGGCGGTGAGCGTGGTGGTGGGAAACGGACACATGGTGTGAAAAGGCAGGAGGATACGGGCTGATGGTAATAGGTGGCGGTTTATTCTGGAAGCCTGCTGGCTCACTCTCCCCGTTCCCCCTGCCCGGTCCAGCCCGAGGTACAGATGGCTCCTCTTGGCCAAGGGCTCCGACGTAGTGCACCCTGTCAGTGGGGCTCCACACCAAGCAGCCAAGAACAGGCCTGCTCCCCGTCTGTTAGCGTCACGCAGTAGCCTTGCTTCACCATGCTATATGCTAAGTGTGATGCTAATGTCGGCTCTTCTGCGGCGTGCTAGCTGTAGCGCTAATGATGAATGTAGTTTATACCGAGGCTCTTTTGCATTGCTTCGTTACTGTCGTGGTCGACACGGCATTGCTTTATCAAGTACATCACATAGATTGAGTTGCTTGTAGTGTGGTACATTGTAGATCATTCTGTTGACCTTGGTGCATTTGTTCTTTGTCCGTACGTCAAAAGCATACAAAAGGGGAATCGGTCCTGTCTGGCTATATTCATTCTCAAATCACCCTGAAACATTTAAAGGACAATGGCAGTGTGCTCCCTGGCAGAAACCGGGCAGATAGCCAACTTGGCAGGACGATAGGGTGGGAGACTCCCATCACTGTAGGCAGGAGAAGCCCCCACACCCCCCACTCATTGGTTAGCTAGTAACGACTAGAGACAAACCAGTGTTCCATTCTCCTCTGCAGAACCCAGGTCTACACCTTTTAGTAGCGGTTACAATCAGCATGCTGTCAGTAATTCTGTTTAACCTGGACAGGAATGTTGCAGTGGTAGGTTCATTTAATCAATGGCTGTCAGTCTGTAATGGGCACTTTGACATTGGACTTCGGAAACAATGAAGCAGATGCATGCAGTTTTTGTCAATTAGCAGGGGACACACTAATAAAGGTTGGCTTGATGTAAAGTGACACATTTACAGCTGCCAGCTGATATTGGTTTATAAAAACCAGTCCTGATGTTTATATAATAATGGTGCTTGTGGTCACCTAGCATAGGGCTTAATCTAAATATCCAACTGTTTAAGGGCTTTACAACAATAAACTAGAGAACTTTGTTTAAGGAAAAAGATTATTTAACATACACATAACTTGACTTGCCTTGAAATCAGCAGCTCTAAGTTAGGTTGCATTTCATTTAAAATAATATAATCAAGCACAGTCTTTTAAACCAATTTTCTCTTGCATACCTCTTTTGTCTGCAGCAGCGCATATGGTAGATATTATGAGATTTTGAATGTGGACAGGGAAGCTTTGCTGTTTGTTTTCTGTAAATTCTTTCAAAGTAAAATGAAGCCAGGGTGTGTTTTCCAAACTAAGCTTACCAGAACATTCCAGTTAATGTTAGAAGCAAGTTGAGCGGTCTACGTCTAGAAATCTCCTTAGTGTTTACATTATGAATGGTTAACATACTGTACAGTAGTAGTCTAATTATAATAATATAATTAACAATCAGCAGTATGAACCATCTCAGCTATCTTTTACTTAGTTTACGGATGAGGATACAACTGCTGACACATGAGGTGTGGCATGATGATAGTTGGAAGGTCGTGACCTTGGCTTAGTGTAGCAACCGCATGTCATTTCTTAGCCAATGTTATTTTACTAATGAAATGGCAATGTGTGTTTTTTCTTTACTCTTTAAAGCTGAAATAATGTTTCCATATGTCACTGGTTTGTGTGTACAGAGCTAAATTGGTTGAAAGGGCCCTACTGATCACTTTTGATCAGATCACATTTACTTTTTGCCAAAATACAGACAGCTTTTAGAGAAGTGATGTAATGTCTATGTGAAGATGTCAATGTACGCTGCTGTCTGACCTCCATTTTTAATCTTTCCCTAAATATCTCTCCACATCTCCAACATTACATTCTAACTGACTGGCAGTGTGTGGCAGCATACTGTCTCGTGTCGTCTCTGAGGGACACAGATACACTGGCAGGCTGACTGAGGAAGAACAAATGAGATGGGTTAGGAGAAAGATTATAGGAGGAGTAATAGTAGGAGTGAGAGAGAGAGAGAGAGAGAGAGAGAGAGAGAGAGAGAGAGAAAACAGGACATGAGGGCATAGTGGAAGTAATGGGCAAATAGTGGATGAGTTTGACTCGTGCCCTGGCTGTCTGGTTTGCTGCCATCACATCCTCTCAGGTGAATGCTGTTGCATTATTCCCATTCATCATCAGCGATTAAGTATTTTCTGTGTGCCTTAGGATTGAGTCAACCCCACTTAACCTAAAAATCTGGGCTCCGGTGACCCATCCGGTTTCCTATGGCATTTCCACCGGGTCCCTATGAGAAAAAATTTCTCTAAATGTAACGATTCTCATTAGGCGATATATTAAAAAAAAGACTACCACCTCTATTGCAGTCACAGGGCAAAACATTTAATGCAGAATACCTGTTAGGGGTGACAATTATATTAGTGAGCCTCTGACCTAAACGGTTATCAATCTTCTATTGCTGTTAGTTTACACATGTGTGTCTGATTGTTTAAGGTAGAGTAGCAGGGCTAATTAGTTCAGTTCAATAAATCAGCTGGTCTGGAAATCACCCTTTTAGATTCCCCATCTCTTGCTGAGGGTGTGTTCTTCCATTTACAATCTCACCATTACTCGCTCCGGGCAGGGTGTTGGTTGGTGGTCTCTCCACAAAAGGAGGGGCTCTGTTCCAATGAGTGAGTCCCTAATGGCGGAGTCCTAATGCATCCAGGAAGGGGGGTGTGGGTTCCTTATTAATGGTAGAGAGCTATTATAGAATCAGCACTAATTTGAGTATGCACTGGTGGGATATCCCTTCCTGGTGGGTGTGTGGGTGGTTGGATTGTGTGACCATAGATGAAAGAGAGGGAAGAGAAGTAGTGGTTTGTCCTCCATACATGTCATGGTGAAAGACTGTGGCCAGGGTCTGTGATGGTGTCGTGCATGGACACACATACCCTTGCCAGGTTATGCCGGAGACCTGGGGAAGATGAAACACTTGGATTCCCAGGCCCCCAAATAATGAAACTCCAGGATCACTCCGTTCGTTTTTCTTCTTTTTAATTGCACAAATCTCTCTCAGGGGGGTTGAGCAATATTCCCACTTGCTTATTTCTTTTCTTCCTCTAGCCATTCCACTTCCATGCACGTCTCTCCTTAACCTCTCACTCTCCTTTGCAGTAACCCAGTGGAGCAGAAAGTTTTTTTTTTTGTCAAACGGGAGATGCCTGAGTCAGGTTGAGCTCATTCAGTCCTCCTCCACTGACCACAAGTGTTAGGAATTTAATATCTATCCTGCCCCAAACCCACCCACCCCCCCCCCCCCCCCCCCCCCCCTCCTGCTCCCACCTCCAGTTAAGAGGAGCAGCTCACAAAGGGAACTGGAACCAGATCTCCTCCAGTGTTATTTATCACTGCTGGGATTCCCGGCAGAGGTGAAACCATGTCGGCCGTGTTGCCAATTCAAGGGTATTCTAGTAAATTGTGGAATGCAATTCCCAGTTTGTCGTGTGTGTGTGTGTGTGTGTGTGTGTGTGTGTGTGTGAGTTTATTAAGGAATCAAATGGTACTAGACAGTGATGGATGAACAATGTGCCTGCGGGTTTGTTTGCTTTCCGCTTGGCCGTATCCCTTCCTATGCGTGCTAATGAGCCACACAGTGTGTGACACTTCCAAATCGGAGTGGCCGGAGTGAAGCGAAGTGGCGTGGAGAGAGTTACACGACTTTACCTCACAAACGTCCATTTGAAATGCCATCTGACTCATTATGTGATGAAATCCATGAGCTGGAAAATTGGAGTAATCATCATGGCCTCTAACCTCCATTAGACCCCAATTTAGCTCGGCCAAGGGAGGAGGGGCTGATTGCATCAAGCCTTGGCTTTAGTATCTGGAGGTCAGCCCTTCTCTGAGACAAGGCTAGCTACCACTTCCTGCTGCCATAAGACATAGGCGTTAATATAGGCCAATTACAGCAGGGTTTATTAAAGATAAGTGCCCATAATCACAGGTCTCTCTTGGCCCAAGGGGCATTGTGAGGCCAAATAAACATGTTCCACTGCCCCCGAGGTGCCAGAGGCTGACACTACAGAGGAATTGTACCACACAATGTGAGATTTCACGGAAGAGAAAAAGAACATGCCTCCGATGTAATTGTGGCATTTAAGGGCCATGTGCTATCTTTTACCTGTGACAGCAACAAGGTATAGCTGGGTTTGCGATCAGTTTAGGATGCAAATAACACAGCTGTATCGTACCAAGAATATGTTTTAATACTAAGTTAATTCTATGGCTGTGTGAATTAGTAACACTGGTCAAACAATAAAACATGTTTTCTCATACTTCATGGTGAGTAGATGCTCATCTGTAATATGATTCTGATATGAAAAATGTCCACCGAATCCAAATTCGGTGGACATTTTTAAAACACAGTTTAAAACTCTTTTATTTAAAGAAGCTTTTAGTTAGTCGGGTGGTGAGGCCGGTCTGACATGTATTTCTGTTTGTTTATGTGCTTTTGGTTGGTTATTTATTTGTGTTACGTGCTGTCATGTATTTACTATTGCTGTGCATTTCCCTACAATTGTGAAGCACTGATTTTTATCTGTGAAATGTGCTATATAAATACATTTTACTTGCTAACTAATCTCAATGCCCATGGGGTGAAGAACATACAATCTTCTTTTTAAAGAATGATGATGAAACCTGATTTCTGGTATGGATTTCTGCAGTGTCCGACTTTTTCGTTACTAAATCACTTGAAACCGAATATGTGCCTAATTAAACCCTTCCACACACACACACACGCACACATGTGCGCGCGCGCACACACACACACACACACAAACACACACACACACACAGAGTAATTCTACTGAATCAATAATACAGTGAACTTTGGAGCTCTGTGATATGGATGTGTTTGAGTTGGATGATAGCTTTCAGGAAAACCCAACAATGAGGTTGTGTGCTGACACACCCTCCCATCCAGTGATAAGGGTTATAAGTAGCATTGGGACACTGAGTCCAGCATAGGAGCAAGTAGCTGTTTATATTGTTCCTGCAGATCAGACATGTAATCTAGTTACTTTATGCTACTACTGTACAGCAAGTAATGCAATTACCTGTTACAGTTACAATGTGTTTGCCCATCACTGCGGGCACAGAAGGTTCCTTATCTCACGAGGTGCACACTTCACTTGAGAGTATACTCATATCTCCTAAGCCTTTAATCAGGCCACACTGTCAAAGGGTTATTTTAAGACCTGGCAGAACCTCTGGGCCGCTCTCTGGATGAACCAAGATGAAAGCCAGACCATCCGACATGACGCAGAGACAGAAAACGAGTTCATCACTGTAATTAGGCCTCTTTCTATCAACCTGTGTCTCTCTCTCTCTCTCCCTCTCTCTCTCTCTCTCTTCCATCCCCTTGTTCTAGTGTCTTCAACAGCCATAATGGCCATGCATTACTCCAGTAATAAAGGGCTGTTAGCGAGGCAGAACGCCCACACTCCCATCTGCTGCCCCATGGTACAGTCGTCCACAAAGGCCCGGGTGGGAAACCAGCTCCCCCAGGCCACGGAGGAGATAGATTGTGCTGATCAAGCGCCCCGTGGCACACTCTGAGGTGGGAGGGACGGGGGTGTGTGGGGGGTGTGAGAGACAGTTTACCACCGTGTCCATTAATCACTGTCACAGAGAAAGTGGCCAAGTGTACGGACCACCATGCCTTGTCGTGGAGCGTAATGAGCAGTGACTCAGCCCTCTCTGACCCTCTGGACCAGTAATGAGGGCAGGGTAGAAAGGATTAATGTAAACAAAGGCTAGTTACACACTGCGCTTCTCATTTCGACCACATGCATTTACGTTGTGCGTGTTTCCTGTTGTTGGGGTTAACGGCTAGCCTGACCAATCAGAGTACAGGCACTGTAATCTCCATCAAATGAGTTTTAAACTACAGTATGGATTAACGTTAGCTCTCTGCCAAAGGATCCAAATCTGAGCAATAATGCCACAGTATATTCCATGCATTAAGCTTTAAGCATTGCTCTGTATTTCTATAATATACACTGACAAGTCATTGTTATTGTTTTGCAGTCATACTGTATGCTGGGACCATGTTGGGTTTTGTGTTGTTGCCTCCGTAAAGGCCTGTCACATAGCATTGGCATACAAAGTTGAATTGTTTTCAGTATATCAGAATACAGATCTAGTCGTAACAATAAATCTAAAATCTCAATGGGCACTGTGGACATTTTTTTTTGTTTTCATGAGAAAAATGAATGTTATTGACTAGGACTGTAGGAGCCAAAGAGAGTAGATGAAGTTGGGAGGCCCCTCATAATTGTATTCGGTCAACTTGAAAGGTGTTCTTGTGTTCAATAGTTGAACCATGTTTATTCAACTCATTAATAGGTATAGAAACTCGTAATTTGGAAGTAAAAGATAAAACTCATTAGTGAAGTCTATGCAGTTGCCATAGGGCTAAACTCACATCAAATTTTGAAAATGAGCTACAGGATAGCAAATCATGTAGCTCTGTTTTTTTGCTTTATAGTCATGGCTGCCTTCCATATTAAAATGAAGCATCTTTGACATTATTCATTACAGCAAAGTTAATCTGATACTCCATTACTCATAATTTTCCAGCTGTAGCAGTCAAATCATTAACCAGATCCGTTGCCACATTATGTATTCAAATGACACAATATATTGCTCTCTGTCCTATCCAAACATAGTGTTAAATACCATGTCAGTCCAGGCACACTGAATATGAGCTTATCCTCATAACGAGACCATTTATTTACTCTTTAATATACTATATACTATAATGAAAGTGGAAGCTTGTTTTTCTATGGTCTCTCAATGGTGGAGAAAAGGGGATAACCTTATTAACTTCTCATTATGCTATACCAAATTGTGATGGTAATATTATCATTCTGTTACTGCACATTTTGGCCATCCAAGCTTTATTATCCATGACCTGTATTTGACTGAAACAGTGGACAGTTTTTACTATTGCATGTCCCATGTGTATTTGGTCTAGTCAGATTGCTAATCTTGACATGACCCACATTTACATCCCAATGTTGTTTGCCCTCCTTGTATGACAGTGAAATGTAAACACAGCGTAGATTTGTCTGGAGATAGAAGCTATGATATTTCAAAGCTAAAGGGCTATCTTTGGCCAAGGATAATGTACAGATTCTTAAATGCAACAACTTTGGGAAAATATTACCCTTAATAACGGATACAATCATTACGATGCAAAAAACCATAGCAATTTAGTGCTCTGTTGTCTGTGATGCGGAAGGTTCACTTGATAGCTCACAAGGTTATGATGTGATTACTGTACCAGGAGAGACGAGGCAGGATGCCAGTCCAGAGGAACAAGAAAAATACATTTAGGTTAATATTAAGGGCTTCTGGTCTCTGCTGTGGTATGGTGTATAGTGAGATCATCTACTCAGACTTTTCCAGCCCCCACTGGACCCGGTCCAGGATAAGCATCTGATAGCATGAGATGGTATTGAGCATGTGTGAATCTGAATAGGAAGCCTTTTGTTTGTTTTGTTGGGTTCAATGGCATCACATTGTGCAGAATATTTCAGACAAACCTGTTCTAATCTTCTAATCTGTCAATGGAAAGACTATTTCAGTGCTTGAAAAAAATGCCTGTATCACCAATTTTGCAACCTTAACAAAATATACGGATGGCTGATCTACAGGCACATTACTTATGGATAAAAATAGAAACCGTGCGAGTATGCTCCACGACGACTGACATCCCCAGGAGGAAACAAGGCCATTTCTCAAGGACAAACCCGAAAGGATTTGTGTGTGTCCTCGGCACCTTTGGTTAATGAAGCTGCTGTCTCCAGCCTTTTGTCATGAGAGGCAGGGCGTTATTATCTACCAATCCCCCAGGTAAACTGAGGTGTCCCTGTGCTGAAGGTGTAGGTTGTTTTAGGTTGGCATATTCTGTCTTCCTCCCTTAAATGTGTTGCTATAGTATCAAATTAGACTCTGGTGTCTTGTTATTTTCCTCCAAACCAACTAGAGCATTTAAAAAGAACCAGGCAAGCTGGAAATTTAGTTGAATATGCATAAACTAATGACTCAATGATGCTACAAGCAGTTGCATCATATTTCTGAATATGTAGCTGAACATCTGCTTCTATAACATGTTCCTCCACCATCTGTTAAGCACTGCCTGTAAGCACCAGCCAGATATGTAATATTATATAGCATGATAAATATTATAAACTTGTAAAACACTATTCTCAATTACACTTCCAGAGCCAACACCTAGTAATTTCAATTTACAGGAAAAAAGTAATCTGCTTTACCTTTAAGAGTGGGAACATTAAAGGTGGGGCTAGTTATTCAAATCTAATACACCTTTTGTCAAATTCAGCAAATATCTCGTCATGGTCTGCTAGCTGTCTATTCTGTTTATGCACTGAAATGAATCCAGTGTTCCCACAAAGCTTTGGCTGTGTAAAATGGCAAAACAAACTATGCCAGGTTAGAATAATGAACTAACTAGCAAAGAACACACAAGAATGCAGATCATTTGGACCATGCTATATGCGTTTGTGGCTGCAAACACCCCTCGGCCTCGATGTCCTTTTACGTAAATAGCGCAGCCTCTCGCTGTGCACTAACGCTTTCTTCCTCCCTTTTTTTTATGATCCACAGAGCCAAGTCCTCCAGTTGTCGACCTGAACTATCAGTGTGCTGAGGACGAGGTGGAGGTGGGGAGGGGAGGTGCTGGGGGGACATGGAGCGCACACCGGTGTGGTTACTCATGACACTTGTCCTTGACATCCCAATGCTGTGTGTCCAGTGCAGCACGTTATGAATTATGACGACGGCTGCTTCGTTGACTCAGGAAAGTGGTTTCTCCCCCGTACATCAATGAGCACGTCACACAATGTAATGAAGAGGGCTTCTGAGTGTCAGCTGTGCCCAGGCTCCGCCAGTGGGAAATGAGCATCTTAACCTTGTGAGAGATAACACATCCAAGATAGCAGGTGGGGGAATCTAGAGGCCCAGAAGAGGCTGCCCCCCTTCCCCCCTTCCCTCCCGGAGCCATGCAGTCAGAGGAGCTGTTCAGCAGGAAGCTCAAAGCCCTGAATGGGGGCACGGGACCGCTACCCTCCAGCGGCCAGGGGAAGAGCGAAGCCGGGGGAAAATCCAACGGCACCCCGGCCATGCCCAAGATGGGCGTCAGGGCCAGAGCGACGGAGTGGCCGCCCAGGAAAGACGGCTGGGACGGACGGCCCTCACCCAACTACCAAAGCGTGGTCCCGGCCTTCCAGAACGGCCAGCAGGAGCAAGCAGTGGAGCTACTGGAGCAGGAAGAGGAGTACTCCGACGGCCAGTACACCCTAAGCGAGCTGCTCAGCCACTCCCCTCTTAAGGGGCTCCACCCCATCCGGCAGCGCAGCAACAGCGACGTCACCATCAGCGACATAGACTCTGAGGACGTGGTGGACCAGAGCGCCGTCAACCCCAACACGGGAGCTTCGTTGCACCGCGAGTACGGCAGCACATCCTCCATTGACCGCCAGGGTCTGGGCGGTGACGGCTTCTTCACCATGCTCAGGGGCTACCGCGTGGACGTGCCGGAACCCCGCAGCGCGCCCCCGCTGGGGTTCCCTGAGCTCCTGCGCTACGACACCGCCCTGTCGCCCAGTCTGCAGACGGCTACCCAGATTGCCCGGGGCGAGATCGTGCAGGTGGCGGGCTACGACTACATCGACGGCGCCCTCCTCTACGGCCGGGAGACGGAGAAGTCCTTCATGCGACGCCTCAAGTCAGAGTCCTCGGAGACGTCCCTGTTCCGGAAGCTGCGCACCATCAAGAGCGAGAGCGATGCCCTGCGGCTCTCCGTGGAGGAGGACCGGCGGCCACTCAGCTTCCAGAAGTGCTTCGCCCACTACGACGTCCAGAGCGTCCTGTTCAACATCAGTGAGGCGGTGTCCAGCAGGGCTAACCTGAGCCAGAGGAAGAACACCACTACCGGAGCATCGGCCGCTTCGGCCGGAGGCGCAGGCGGTTCCTCAGGCTCGGACGCTGGGGTAGCGGGCTGCAGCGGCGGCGTGAACGCCCCCGTGTTTGAGTCTCCGCTGGGCAGCAGGGAGGACCTGAACCCCAAGGAGAACCTGGACGTGGACGAGGGTGACGGGAAGAGCAACTACCTGGTGCTGGGCTGCCCGCACTTCCGCAACGAGATCGGGGGCGAGGGCGAGCGCAGGATTTCCCTCTCCAGAGCCAACAGCCCCAGCTACACTGGTGGGGGGGAGAGCTGCTCCTTCGAGTCCTCCCTGAGCTCCCATTGCACCAACGCTGGGGTCTCTGTGCTAGAGGTGCCTCGCGAGAACCAGCCCATCCACAGAGAGAAGGTGAAGCGCTACATTATTGAGCACATCGACCTCGGAGCGTACTACTACCACAAGTACTTCTACGGTAAAGGTAAGGCATTTGAAAGCTTGTTATTTTCTGTACACTGGGTGATGGGAGTGTTATGAAGGTGTAGCTTAGTCTCCAGGCCGGATTATAACTCTGAGGAGGTGCAGGTCTCGGCTAAGAAACGTCAAATATCTGTGAAGGCCCAGTTCTTGCCGGGGCCCACCGATACTGATACTGAAGGGTCCAGAACAATAGCTCACTTGTTCTAGGTGTGAGCCTTACTTCCTCGTGAGGGAGGAGGGGTCACGATATTGTCTCGGACCGTACATAGGCGCTGTGATTAGTCATGTGAGCATGGAGAGGTGAACCGGAGGGTGTTTGTGTGTTGCAGCTGTCGGAAGGGTGGGAGGGGGTTTGTGTGTGTGTGTGTGTGAGAACCCCTAGCGTGGAACTACCAGGTCAGCAAAACCACGGGGCAAAGGTCCCAGCACGCCTCATTAAAACACCTTGGTGTCTGACATTGGAAATACCTCGCCGCCCCCCCGACCCATCCAAACATAATGCACGTCTGGTCTGCGGATGTGCTGCTCTCAGCGTATTGGATTACCCATTCATAAGCGTTCTCCCTCACAGCAAGGTCCAGCTGCTTCACCTTTCGCATGCGTGAGAGATGATGCGTGAACTCACCAGAAGGGTAAGAGAGCGGCGGTGGGACTGCGTGCGGAGGATCACTGGAGGCTGAGAATGAGCCAATTACTGATCTGCTCTGTTTACATGGGAGCGTGTTGCTGAGCTAGCTCTACCGGGGGGGAACCGATAATCACTTTGCTGTGTAATTGGACCTCACTTTTTCCATTCCGACTGAAACAAAATTTGATTTTCAATTTGGATGATTTTTTCAAATGTTTCCTGTGATGGCTGGTTTACATTAAATTATTAATCCAGTTCTGTTTACTACGCGATATGAAGTGACGAATGAATATATGTTTTTTTCCCAAATCCTTTTGCTAAAGACGTTTTAGTTTTTTCACTGTAAATGTGCATTTAGCACTTGCTATTTTTTATCATCGCAGGGTGTTTTATTGAGGAGACAGGCATGTCATCACCTTGGCTTCACTACACTCATAAGACAGCGCTCTCACACACACACACATACACAAAGTGTACAAACAAGACAGTGTGTCGCCACTTTAGAAAGGCTTTTTTCGCCCTGAGCTGAACATTGATCCTATTGATTGCCTGAAGCCTTCCACCCTGTGGCTGGTACTGTCCCTAGGCTGCCGTGATGGAGTCAGAGTGATATCACAGCAATATCCACTCCCACGGAAACAGCAATATCAGAGCAATATCTACACCCACAAGAAAGCACTCTTTGTTGGCAGATTAAAGGTGCGCTCCCTGATTGTGTTATAACACTGCCAGAAACCTCATATAAAGGGTGTGGGCTTCAAACCAAAACAGCTGAGTTATTGTAAAGCTGGTTGTGACCCCAAGGGCAATAATGGACAGACATTTAGTAGGCTACCTTTTAATGTGCTGTACTGTAGGTCACATAGGGCAATAGACGTGATGTCTGTGATGGCCAAATATGTACACAGTGAGGGCACGCTTGATTACTATTGAGAATTGCATTTTAGAGGCAATTACATATATACTGGAAGTATTCACTTTCAAGTGTTAACAAGTCAGGAGAGAAGGAACAGTGTTAGCACTCAACATGACAGTTGTTTAAATCCATTTGGCAGTCCGTCTGTAGAAATGCATTGGCTGCAGCTTCTATACATTCCATTGTGTGTTTGTTAGGCAGCAGTATGCTTATAGGCATGTTGCTATGTGGTCTAGTGTCCCACCGCCATGTTAATTTTGGTCCAAAGACCCACCTTGAATTCCCCAAATACTTCTTCTATATTCGCCTTGTACGGCACATATATTATTCATCTCTACATGCCCCCTGCCATAAAGCTGACATCCTCAAGATAAGAATCAGTGTGGCTATAGCCTGCTCTAGAAACCTCTTAAGAGCTTCGTCCTGGTGCTTTGATTCAGGGTTTTCCTTTGTTGTCCTCTCAATCCTTTTGTTCCTCGTGGGATTTACCCTGGATTAGGGGCTGTTTGCTTAAGGGAATGCTCTGTGTCCCATGGCTAGTCTACCCCACACTCCTCCAGCATCCCTCCACTCCAGTCTTGCTTAGTTTTTCTCGGAGCAAAGCCAATAGCACGTGTATTGTGTCCGTATAGTTTTAGTCAAATTGCTGCATGTGTTCTGGTGTAAATGGATAACACACTTTATGTGGTGCTTTTCAGATAACAGTGTTATACATTTCTAAACACGTTCACCTATATTTATATTGTGCATCATAAACACAGCACATACTCTTACGTAATACCCATCCCTGATTTCATGTTGAGGCACTTGGCAATAAAATGCTCTCTCATACTGATTAGAAAGTCTAAATCATAAATGATAGGCAGTTTCTTTTGTCTTTGATCTTGAAAAGCGAGGCTCACAGGAGAGTTTTCTCATAACAAAGAGAATGGGGTCAGAATGGTGTTTGAGAGGAAAGGGACGGGGATGGGGGGGGGGGGGCTTTACATCTCTGTCAGTGTCCTGCTGCTCTCTAATCCAGGATCCAAGGAATGTGCCAGTGGACAGGTTCAGCTGAGCTCCCATAATGCAAAGCAGTATACCAGCAAGAAGTGACACGTGTCTAATAGGCGCATAGACAAGGAGATGTTGTTTTGTATTCTACAGGGTTTGTCCATTACTATGACGTGTTAGAAGAAGCTCACAGCTTTAGCCCAACGTCTCAGTGGAGGCAACATCACGTCACACACGCAGTCTTATGCATGTCTGCTTGATCCTGTGCTGCTGACAGAACATCAGAACTATTTTGGTGTGGATGACATCCTGGGCCCGGTGGCAGTCAGCATTCGCAGGGAGAAGTTGGACGAGGGGAGGGAAAAGGAAGGAATGCAGTTTAACTACCGGGTCACCTTCAGAACCAGCCAAGTAAGTATCTGGACACACTAAAATGAAACGACAATCATTTTGATTTGAGCTCATTCTTGTAATTCACCGTTTCTCAACCGCTATGTTTTCATGTTAATTATTACATTCAGCCCAAGAGAAAAACTTAATAAATCACCAAACACTCCACATTTTGGCATTGGTCACTGCAGTACTGCGATCATTCAAGCAAAGCAAGATGTCACAAGTATTCCAAATGGTCCTCAAACAAACAAGAACAACATGCATAGGGATGTTATTTAAGTATATCTCCTTCACTCCCAAATATGCCCCAAGCTTCTAATGTGGACAGTTATTTTTGAGCCAGTTTGTACTCAGTCATGCAAACTCTGAAGCCTTTTAAGAGATCCAGTCTTATTGGGAAGAAATGCATCCGTCCGTCTACAAATAGACAGACCCATCACACATACATACACAGCCTTTCATGTATAGAGCACTTGCATTGATTGATGCTGTGTGGTCTCGTGCTGTGAATAATTCAGGTGTGACAGATGCTACAGGCAGGGAAATGTCACTGATATCAGAAGGCATTTTTTCGGCTAGAGCACCGGCCCCTAGACACCACAATGTATCTGGGTCACATAGCCTTCACAGTAGTACACAGACAATGGTATAACTAACTCCTGTGTACTCTTACTGTAGCATGTAGGCTCATATCTCTCTCTCTCTCTTTCAGGATCTTTCTCTCTTTCTTTCTCTCTGTCTCCCTCTCTCTCTCTCTTTGTCATCCTCTCTCTATGTCTCGCCTTCTCTCAAATATTCAAAGTAATCTGCCTTTCACGGCCCGTCAGACAGACCATTGACTGCTACTGTAGCGTCCATGCCCACAGGCTTTGCAGATGGACTACAAAATAGCATTTATTTCTGTAAACGTGCCCACAGTGTACAGGGGGTGGTTACAGAGTGGGTGTTGAAGCTGCTCAGGTCAGCTTTTACTGGCACAGTAATTGTGTGAGCTGTACAACACTACTTAACATCCAGTGAACATTTAGTCCATATAAATATTGTAGCAGGCAAGTCCATTATGTTGCCCACCGGGCCCAGTAATGGCCGTTGGCCTAAATAATACAGCATAATATAATAGTATGTTACGACTGTTATGCCACCACTAACACATTGTCCTGCTGTTTACGATGAATGAATCAGAAAGGGATGATAGTGTGCGTACAGTACAGGCAACATATACTGGGAACAGTAAAGTTAGGTTAAGGCTGAATTGTTCGCCAACAATGTAGTTAACTGAATTGATCCATTTGTTCTATTTGTCCAGCTGACCACGCTCCGCGGTGCCATCCTAGAGGATGCTGTCCCGTCGACCGCAAGGCACGGGACGGCCCGAGGACTGCCACTGAAGGAGGTGCTGGAATACGTGATCCCCGAGCTCAACATCCAATGCTTGAGGCTGGCCCTCAACTCCCCCAAGGTCCCAGAGCAGCTCCTCAAGCTGGACGAGCAGGGCGTGAGTATAAGTAGTTCTGCCTTGCTTAAGAGCCATGTTCATATTTCAAGCCACTGTCACTTTTTGCACGTTCACAATATACTGTATGTGTGAAGTGAAGTACAGTATATGTATGGACATGGAGACATTTGCATGGGCTGTAGCAGCCTATTTTAGTGGAGAGAGCTAGCAGGATCTCTGTACAGTACGATGAGCATTGGCTTCCAGGTGGAGGCAAAGGGCAGTCAATATTACACTTAAATATAATCAATGGGAATCCCAGTCTCAGAGAGGCCAGCATTGATTTCACTCACATATGTATTTCTGCAATAAGTAGAGAAGGTCTAGAGTCACACTCCATTGACAATGTATTTAATCTACAGTAGGAGTAAGTTATTTGGAATTCTCCATTGCATCTTGAATCTATTTGATGTTAGGGCCAGTCTATGTATAGACTTCAAATGGAAAAGCTTTTTATTTATTTTTTGTTTTAAAATGAAACAGTATTATATGGAACATCTAGTTGCATAGAGCTTTCCAACTTGTAAGCGTAGTTGTAATCGTATGGATCTCATGTCCTAATGGCATGGAACAGGTTCCTAATGGGTGAAATCATGTCTCTATAGTACCTTAAATAGACACACACACACACACACACACACACACACACACACACACACACACGAGTTGTAATATGCACTTTAAAGCATAGTCAATACACTTGTAATACCAGGGGATAAATTACTTCCCAAAACACCCCCCAAAGCCAATTATCTCTATTCATCAGGTTCTCATGTCAGTACCAAGTGTATTTGGTCGATATTGCCAGGGCTAGTTGGTTCATAACAGATGCTAATGGCTCTCTCAATATTGGACACTTGGATATTTATTGTGAGTTATATACCCGCCCTGAAATGCATTTTAGTGGGGGCTGTTTGTCTTAAAGCTTACCAAAAATTCTCACAAACCTTAAAAAAAAGGTTTACATATTGACATCAGTATTTTTGCATAAATTTGATTTTAATAATGTTTTCGGTTTAATGCAAATCTCAAGCACTGTTTACTGATAAATTTAATATTTGGCAGATGGACATTTGTCATCCGTCTAATCTTTGTATTGCTGTACAAGGAAGCTAAGATCGGACATGAAGAGTTGATACATAATGATATTTAAAGTTGCTATATGATACTAAGAAAACAACAGAGCCCTCCTAGACATGAAGAACCTAAGGGATTATGCATGCATGTTCTTTAAGCATGCACCTGTGTATGCCAAGATATTGTCTCTATCCTGGGAAGAGAAAGCCCCCTGTTGTACGTGGCAGCTTTCACTGTGTGCTGTATTATAGCATCACAGTTGTACATATTTGCAGAAAGAATATGCCTGACAGCGGTGTGGTAGATTGAGTTGCGATGTTCACAGGCTGTAACAAAATAACAGAACATATGTGGATGTATTTGAGATTTCCGATTACATTGAGCACGCTTAGATGATCTGGGGAAAGCATTAGGCACCTAATCTGATTTGGAGATGTGATTTCTGGATGGTGGGAAACCTCAATGTGATCGCTGAAAGGCAATCACTGATGGGAAATCTATTGTTCTCAGCAAGCAACATTTTTAGAATTAGCACACTGCATATGAAGTCATAGACATTCATGATTGTGTATAAGATTAGATAGAGAAGACGGACATTAACCTGATATAGCATTGTTCTATTCCACAGGTTCAGGGGATTAGTCCAGCTACTAACTGAGGCTATTATTACAGAGCCAAATGGTCTTTCTCTAAGGTCAATCTGTTCCTTAGACGGTGGACTAAAAGACTGAATTAGTTTGAATTTAACCTTCACTTCGAATGGTTTCTATAGTGTTTCATTTCACCCCAACTAAGGCCATTTATGTGTATTTACCAAAGACGTTTTTTAGAGGCACTGCATAGGTAGAAATTTATGCATTTTCCCCTAAAAAAGACGTCACAATAAACGGCTGTGGAAAAAGCACGCCACTATGGAAGTCTGCATTCTGGGGCCATGCTTTGCCCTCGGGATGTGTAATGCATATCGGCCACTAAAGTGGAGGCAGGGGGAGTGGAACAACCTCAAGAAAACACCCTGCCTCAGGTGTGGCTCTGAGTGAGAGACCCCCCCCCCCCCCACACACACACACCCACACACACACACACACTTAGAGACTGGCGTCCCCATTTCTTTTTGCCCCTCATTAATTCTCTCCTTCTGTATTCTTCAATCCACTTTTATCATCAAGGAGACTCATAGTTAGTTATTTTCCCACCTACAGAACATGACACAGGGGGACAGTAACGGGGAAATATAGTGACTGAAGAAGTATAGTGACTGCAGTAGCTAATCACCATACTATCAGGTATTTGTGCTTTTAACACACTTTTCTCTGTCATTCTCACTGGTTCAGAAGCTGATACAGGCAACCAGGGAAACAGGCAGTCAGGCAGGCAGTCAGGCAGGCAGGCAGGCAGACACGGTGCTTGCTTTTCAGGCAACCCTGTGCAATGATTGGTCAGCCGCTGGTCCAGGAGAGGTCAAGTGAGCCCATATACAGTAGGATAGAAAAGAACTCACCACAGTCCATCATTTCCCCTGCTCTTGATTGTATAATAGCGTTCAGCCTCTGCAGGAGCCTGAGTACAGAGCAGACTGCCTGATAGTGGAGGTCGTCATGGCAACCACATCAGGCACTCGCTGTGGGAACTTTTAACATGTTAGGGTGAATGAGCCGCTAATTTGTTCTAGTCTATGGGTTATTGAGGTTTTTGTCTTGCCACATTAACCTTGTGTGAAGATTCTGTCGACAGTTATGAATGCAGGTCAACAGGTGCAAAAAGCTAGATGTATTTTCCCGCTATTTAAACTTATGCTTTATATACTACAGTGTGTGGCATTAGGGACATGTTACATATAAACTGTTTATGAACTCACCCCTCAGCGTATAGTGAAGCTAGCGAACCTCATAATCTATCTTAGGGTCTAAGTCATCATAAGGAAGAACAACTCAAGGACAAATAAAAGTTGTGGGTAAAGATTACTGTGCCATTGATGGCAGCCATGTAATATCCCACCATAAGCCAGACTGATCCTGCTATACATCTGTAACTCACTCACTATTTGCTCCACAGCTGCTCCTTAATAGCGGCTATTAGCCAGGACTGATTTATGCTTTTGCTCAGAGCTCTTGAGACAGCCTGGCCTTTCAAAAGGCAGTTTCATCTCGGTCGTCGAAGGGTTATAAAGTCCCTCACGTGATCTGAAGCAGGACAATGAGCAGTATGGGGAAGGGGGGGTGGGATTGGAACGTATTTGTTCGTTCATTGTGTGACTCATTCCAGTGTTCTGTCTCTACATATGGACAGTATGCCAGAACTCATAGCTACAGAGCGCTTAAGTATCAGTGCAGCAGTGCTTAGTAAATAAGTGTCTAATATCCAGTGTTTACGTTTCATCTACTAATGGTTCAGTCATGTAGTTCCACGGATTCGGCGTGCATCAGTACCATTCTTCCTTCCCTACTGGCAAACACAATAGTGAGAGAGAATAGGGCGCAGGCGTCCCAAGTTTACTGGCTCCTGCATTAGCCTCGCGAGACCATTCTGATCTCGCAAGCTTCAGTTTAATTTCGCCGTGAGAAACGGTCTGGAAAGCCTAGAAATCATTGCGAATGTGTCCAAGCAGCAACTGAACTTACCAAATCTCTGCGTTGTATTGATAGCTATACGGGCGTGGTTTAAGTAGCAAAAACTACCAGACGGTTCATCCAATCAACTGCAAAGTATTTTTTGAATATGCCTGCCCTTTACAAACAGTTTTGATGTACGGCTCCACAGATGGACTTGTGACTAACTATCTGGCGTGTCAGGTTACTCTCGCCTTGTATACAAGCTCTCAGCCTCTTCGTACACATGTCCTTTTTAACTAACATGCGCATGTCTGTGTCTGCTGTGACGTGATGCAGCTGAGCTTCCAGCACAAGGTGGGCGTGTTGTACTGCAAGGCGGGCCAGAGCACCGAGGAGGAGATGTACAACAACGAGAGCGCCGGACCTGCCCTGGATGAGTTCCTGGACCTGCTGGGACAGAGGGTGCGCCTCAAGGGCTTCTCCAAGTACAGGGCTCAGCTGGACAACAAGAGTAAGATGGACAACATAAACACAACAACATGAGCTAGCAAGCAGCACACATGCAGTCATATTGAAGGCGTGGCCAATCCGTGATATAAGAACTGTGACTATTCAAGTGCACCAGGTCGTATTTTACGTTAAGGCACAATACAAAATGTCTGAGGGTCTAGGGACCTTTTGTTTGCCACCTTTATGATGTTTATGAACCTTTGTTTGACCTCAGTGGACTCTTCTGTGTGTTTTCAGCGGACTCCACAGGCACACACTCTCTCTACACCACCTACAAGGACTATGAGTTGATGTTCCACGTCTCCACTCTCCTTCCCTACACGCCCAACAACAGACAGCAGGTTAGTACAGCCCCACTGCCCTTTAACATCACACGACACAGTTAAGAGGCTGTGCCTTACTGTGGTATTAAGCCCCACAACAGCTCCCTTTTTAAGAGCCCTTGCCAATCTTCCCCCGGAGTCTCATCTCACGACAGTAATGACCTCCCAGACGAAATGGTGAGCGTTGCCAAGGCAACGGCACCCCCGTCACAGCTTTTTAATAAGCGTGTTCCCGGGGACCGGACCTGGCGTTGTGTACGGCGGGGGCTCTGCCTCTGCCTGCGCTAACAAGTGGGATTAATTGGATCCAGCGGCGGGCTGGCCAGTGATGGCACGATAAAGCCTCGATTATAGCTTCCACCATTTTGGTCCCGATGACGCTGGCAGAGAAGCCGTCAGTCTGACCTGTACTAAATCCTTTGTGTACAATTGCCAGTGTGATACATCCAATGAATACAGTGAAGGATTTGGTAAATGGAGGTGGGTGGAAATGGAGATATTCTTCCCTCTAGTTGTATTTAATCATTTAATCCCTTGTGTCCCCCAGCAGGACAAAGAAGAGCAGACTTTTATCATCTAGATATCCTCTCCTGTTCACCGCTGTGCTCTCCAATCCTGTTTGTTTACAGGCCTCTCCTGTCCCTTCTAACCTCTTTATTGCAACTTGACTATCAGGTTAACTACCCGCGCCAATCCAATAATACAGACTCTAGAGCCTGAATTGTCTTTTGGGAATACCTATTTCTGTTGAAAGGCTTTTATTTTGATTTGGAACATGAGGTTTGCAGCATGGGGATTTATATCATTTTCAGTGACTAAAACCAACAATTCCGCTAACTGTGCCGTGAGCAGTTTGATTGAGAGCTTGTTGTTGTTGTTGTTGTTGTTGTTTTTATTATTATTATTATTATTATTATTAATAATATTAACTTAACTCTTTCTTTGTTTTTTTTCCTGTTTTTAACTATCCAGTTGTTACGAAAGAGACACATAGGCAATGATATCGTCACCATAGTGTTTCAGGAACCCGGAGCTCTCCCCTTCACCCCGAAAAACATCCGCTCCCATTTCCAGCACGTGTTTGTCATCGTCAAAGTCCACAACCCTTGCACTGATAATGTCTGCTACAGGTATGGCAAGACATACAGGTTTGCTCTAAGCCATTTCTAGTCAGATATACATAGATATATATATACACTATACAGAGGCAGAAAGGAGATAAACACATTCATTTGATTAAAGGCCCCAATTGCTGCAGCTGTTTACTCTGGTTAAAGTCCACAAGACAAAGGTAGGAAATGCGTTTGGGTGTGTCTCTCACACATTAATATCAAGCTAAATGGCCCTTTTTATAGTTCAATTGAAGCAATAATAGAAGTCTTAAATGATTTATGTTGCTGTTTTCCTTGTAGGAAGTCTCTTGTGATCTATTTATTGTTGTAGAGATTATCTTCAGAGACACCTTGAAATGATGAATTATGACTTATTTTCAAGGGTTGTTTGAAGTTAAGACGGCTCTTGTTCATAACATGCGTTATGAGCCATGGCTCTAAGGCTCCTGTGAGAAAAGATTTCCCTGGAAGCAACACTATATAATTTAAGCACTTATCAAACAACACAATTCACATTGCGCCTTTAACGATCCTTCTTCGTTTGTTTGTACTGTCATTATAGGAGGCAGAGGTGCGATGGTAACTGACGTCGTCATGGTTTTGTCTTTTTTAGCGTGGCTGTGTCCCGGTCTAAAGACGTGCCTCCTTTCGGACCGCCCATTCCCAAGAGCGTGACCTTCCCCAAGTCGGCCGTGTTCAGGGACTTCCTGCTCGCCAAGGTCATCAATGGGGAAAACGCGGCCCACAAATCCGAGAAGTTCCGCGCCATGGCGACGCGCACGCGGCAAGAGTACCTGAAGGATCTGGCGGAGAACTTCGCCAGCACCGCTACTGTGGACTCTGCCGTCAAGTTCAGCTTCATCACCCTGGGGGCCAAGAAGAAGGAGAAGGCCAAGCCCAGGAAGGACGCGCATCTGTTCAGCGTGGGCGCCGTCACGTGGAGCGTCCGGGCTCGGGACTTTGGCCAGTCGATGGACGTGGACTGCTTGCTGGGCATCTCCAACGAGTTCATCGTGCTCATCGAGGAGGAGTCCAAAAACGTGGTGTTCAACTGCTCGTGCCGCGACGTCATCGGCTGGACCTCGGGGATTATGAGCATCAAGATCTTCTACGAGCGCGGCGAGTGCGTGATGATGTCCGCCCATGACAGCTGTGGCGAGGACATCAGGGAGATGGTGCAGAGACTGGAGGTGAGACCCGACGGAGCCTCACATAGCGGCCATGCTAGACTGATAATAGACTACTCAAACACCTAAAGACCTCTTGACACGTGTTGCTATCTTCTGTATCAGTGGTACTGGTTGTGTTATATGAAAGAGCATTGGGATAACACTGATACAATGCAAGGGAAAGGATTAGTAATGTTACACTATGGCCCAGATTCTATGTTATTTGTAACCTGGTTTTTAAATGCGTAGCATCAAGGGAAGTGATCTGTATATGGCATTTAACTGGCTGTGTTCCTCTAAAACCTCCTGACAGTGGTTTAGGTCCAACATTTGATATTATTAGCAGTGAAAAGATCCTGTGCTCTAAGGTAATGTTAATTTCCTGCTTTTTGTAAGTAGATCAATAGTGTTGTCTTACAGTCTCGCTGGTGGACTACAGACACAATTACTGTATAAGCCATGGTGGTAAATGTGATAGTTTGCAATAAACAGTAACCCGTAATGATAAAGAATATGCATGAAAACATGACATATTTTGGAGGATCCTGGTGGTTGTGGTCTCTCTGTGGTTAAAGAGTATTCACTGCAAATACGATCCTAGCCACTGTAACTTATTGTAAACCCTGTTATTGTATTTGCATTATTGTGCATTGTGTACCCCATACAGTATCAACTTCAACTAGTGTTTCCTTTCAGTCTAGCTGTTTCCATCCAGCCTGTAGTCAGACAGTTCTGTTTCCATGGGGACATGTGACACTTGAGATGTAATCAGCCATCCGGTGATGTCTCTCTTGGTAGCGTCCTCTGCAGACCTGGTGCAGAAAGGTAGCCGGTTGACGTGTCTCTGCCCTTGATTATTATGAATCCTTATGAAACATCAAAGCATTTAATCTGAAAGCACAGCCTCTCACCATGACAGGCAATACAGGATTAGAAGAAAAAGTCATTTGGTCTGTTCTCAAATTGCTATATTTCCGGGAGGCTGGTAAGGTTGGGGGTGGGCAAGGAAAGCAGGACAGAACATGGTGCTCCAACCCACTTTTGAAGGGGAAAGGAGGAAACAGGCATGTTTTTAGGTCTGGGAGACTAAGAATAGAGAGCCTCTGAACTCCACGTCTGGCTGCAGACACTCTCATGCCATCTTTATCTCTGTGGCCTGGTTAGCGTGGGGTCAGGTGGGCTGGTTTAGGTACTTCCAGTGTCTAGAAAAGCCCTAACAGCTGGCTCCTTTATCCAGAATGCTGTTTCTCTATTGGATTGTTGATTTTCATGTTTCCATCATTTGTTTATTCATCTAATCTAATCTTACCTCGTGACCTTTTTCTTAAAAAACTATTATTATTCTTCAGAGTTCTCCTCAGTGCTCATTAACTTAAGTCTCCCTTCAGCAACCTCTTTTTAAGTGTTAAACTCCCGTTTTTGGAATTGAAGAAAGAAGTCATAATTATACTGTGCACTATAAATAGCATGAAAAGCTGCCGGAGTATTCCTAGGATATTAACATCATGATCAGCCAGAGGATATCAGTCTCCCATTGGCTATGCTAATCGCTACTCTTCTAAAGGCAAAATGTGTAGTGAGGCTCAACATCTAAAAAGCCTTAAAGACCTTTATGTAAGATATTAATAAGTGGATGGCTATTAGAATAACTTACACAGGGAGAGTAGCAGTAGGGACATTGTGTGTGCGTGCGTGCATGCGCGTGTGTGTGTGTGCGCGTGTGTGCGTGTCTGTGTAGGTGTGTGTTTTTTCTTGACTGTCCCAGTGGGTTTAACCGACTCATGTTTCTCTTGAGGGGTTTAGAGGCTGCCATGCCTGTGATGTAATGTGAACCGGGACAGAGGGAAAGTGAACAGATTGACCACTCTAATACACTGAGGCCCAGTGTGGGAGTAGAACTAAAAGCTCTGCGATAATGTCCGGCTCCCCAGGGTGCTGTTGCGTTGGGTGGCCGCGTGCATGGCTTTTAAGAGGCCGTCAGAGATGACTGGCATACAGTATGTATGTTATTTTCTACCCATTTTGTTCTCAAGAACAATAAGTCATGGGGCAGCCAGCCGCTCGTGCTCATGGATTTTTATAGGCCTGCCATCTGAGCGACATCAAATTAGCATCAAACTGTATTATATGCTGTAGCATTCTTACGCCTTTCAACAGCTCTTTTTGAAAGGATTATGTATACATACCTTTCTAATGTTAGAAATGAGAGAACATGTCAACCAACTTACTCAATCGATGGCTTGTAGTTGACATGTTCTCACTGTGTTCGAGGCTGTATGATTCGTATAATAGCTAAGGTCACCAAGGTTTAATATTATCTTGCGGAACACTATATGGATATGCAAATTGCATAATTTAACAATTATGGTATATTTTAATTTGAGTAAAACATTACTGTTGACCTATTATGGTTTATGTCATGAGGCTGGTAGACTTCATGCCATCACCATTATCGTAATAGCTTTGCAGGCCACAAATCCTTCATATGAGATTATGACCGTCCCGTTGGGTATAGCCATTATGTATTGGGGCCATTTTGATGAGATCCTCAGCGCATTCATTTTCTGGACTGCCTGAATAAAAAGCCCTAATGAAGGCATTTAGAAAGCTATTATTTAGGCTTAATGAATTTCTGACAAAGGGCAGTGTGATGGTCCCAGACCCATAAAATGTCTCCTTATAACCCAGGCCAGTTATCTCAATGCCTTGTCTCCAGAGAGCTGTCAGACTGCACACTTCCGATTTCACTTGGCCCTGGATGTTTTATCCGGGGTAATTGTTAAGATTTTGGGTCATCTAGCAAAAGTACTCTCCCAGTTCCATTTGTCTTCGGTTAGTATGAAGGGGCAACTGACAGATTGTTATTTGAAAAACTGTAGCAGGAGTGCCCCAGGTATTTTTAAAGGTAAAAAGAATCCACAGGTGTTTTTGAGAGGGAACAGTATATAAAAAACAAGGGGAAAATGATAACCACAAAGTAGTGAAAAATATCCAAAAACAAGGCACTCCTTGGATTTTTGTAAAAAGGGGGCTACATAAGAACATGCTAAACACTGTTGCGCTTCAGCCACTGCCATTGTCAGTGTTTATGGATCTTTTTCTCTTTTTTTTGGTATGGTCTTTTATAGTTTAGTAATTTTAAAGCACTAAACCACATTTTGCTTCTTTAAATGCAATGTTGACAGATGTCCTCTGCTCCTGTCAACACTGAAAGCCTGAACCCTATAAAGCCTATGTACAGTATATAAACTGTACTTTATATGCAGTTCTGTGTACTAGCACAACAAATCTAATGAGCTTTTGCCATCCAAATCATGTTGGTCAAATGTTGTGAATGGACCACTCTTGTCCATTCCAACCTTCATATCTGTCAGCGGTTTGGCTCAGTCTGTCTGACTAATGGCCTTATAGACTTAAGCTCTCCCCAGAGTTAATTACCCCTCTGGTCAAATCCTTCTCCCAGCATCAGTGCATTGCCATCCCTTGGCTTGGGTTCTTGCTTTGGCCAGATAGTATGTCAGGACCGGTGCAGGTTATTTGTTCCATCATGGTTGACTAGGGTCCCCTCCGCCATGGCGGCTAGGATTTCTTCCAGCGTGAGACTGTGTAGAGCGTTGACAGGTCTTAGTCAGAGTGTATGTGTCACTGAACCCAGCTGCCACTCGAGAGGCAAATGGAGGCTGTCACCCAGTGCTGACCCAAGACTAATCTGAAGGTGATTAAAGCCCACTGTGTCTTTCTGCCAGTTACAGCTCCTATTTAGGAAAATATTGTGGTGTGGCTGGTGAACTGCTGACTCTGGGCCAGTGTTGGGCAAGTTACTCAGGAATAGTAAATAGTTACTATTTATTTGTTACTTCTTCAAAAAGTAATATTACTTGCGTACTAAAATGTGTTACGTTGCTAGTTACATCACTATATTACTTTCACAACCACTACCCTGTCTCTCCCCTTCTGAAAAATGCAATATTAGGCTAAATTCTGTATGTTAGCTGTGTGTATATACAGCCTCTTACTGTATACATCGCTCATTTACCTCAAATGTACTTTGGAATAGCAAGACACACATAATTGAGAACAGCCTCAGAATGAAGCATTTGTTATGCTTAAGCCACACAGCGATAATTGTTTTTACATGTACCTGCGTGCGTATGTGTGTGTGTGTGTGCATTTGAGTTAGTGAACTGCAAGTCTGGTGTGTATAATGCAAAATACACAACACTAGTGGTCAATATTATCAAAATGTTCATTGGAATCGCCCGTTATCTAACATTAAGACTATAATGTGCTTGTTTGGCATATGAACACTGCACATATGATTCTGTTAAAGACCAAGAACAAATATGCCTATATATTATTACCAGTGTATGTCCCTCAGCGGGCTAATATTTAGTCACATTTAGCTTGCGTTACATTGGATAATGGAGGGGGTTTCCTCTTTCAGATCGTCACCCGCGGATGTGAGACGTCAGAGATGGCGTTGCGACGCAATGGCCTGGGCCAGCTGGGTTTCCACGTCAACTTCGAGGGCATCGTGGCTGACGTGGAGCCCTTCGGCTACGCCTGGAAGGCGGGGCTGAGGCAGGGCAGCCGGCTTGTGGAGATCTGCAAGGTGGCCGTGGCAACGCTCACCCACGAGCAGATGATCGACCTGCTTCGCACCTCCATCACCGTCAAGGTGGTCATCATCCAGCCTTATGAAGACGGCACCCCCCGCAGGTAGAGTTGTGCATTGTACTGTTCAAAACCAGCTAGACTCACTCCGCTTAATGAAGTAATGCGCACAAGTAGCCTCTTCGCACGTTGTCCTCTGTTATTGCCCTGTCTGCGCACGCAGCTGTGCTTTATCTGCCCCCAGTTGCTTTGGTGTTGTAGACCATTTGCATAAAAAAACGCTTATGTATTGGTTATGTTACAGTGAACTTCATGTTGCTGTCTTTATAGGCTGCAGTGATTTCTCTGGAGAGGGGAACTTTTTGTATCTGCGTGTGTGTGTGTGCATGCGTGCATGTGTGCACGGAGAGCAGGACTAGCAGGACTATGAGGACACGCAGAAAGAGACAGTCAGCGCTTCTCACTAATGATAATGAGAGCAGCGTCTTGATTAATGGCTCAATTCTTCCTGTCATTGTCTGACAGCTCACACTTGCACATGGCTATTTTTTTCCACTCGCCACACTTTCGCTGAGCAATTAGGATTGAAGTGTTTGGCTTCTTAGGGACGTCTGCACACGCTGAGATGACACAATAAAATGAAGGAAGCATATTTCAAATGTTCCTTTATGATGGCTGAGATGAAAGACTATGTAAAGCGCTTGCCTCCGACGCACATCTGCTTGTTTTGTGTAAGAGCCAGACAATCCCGTGAAAGCATATTCATCTCGTTTTCACGCCGAGATATTTAACATCTTTGTTTTGCTACAGGGTGACAGACTTGTGTGTTGTTGACCATTAAATGTGGTATGCCCACTCGCTCACAAACAGACACATCAGAATAGATTTACAGCGGTGAGAAAATTGGCTTCCGTGTTTGTTCATGCTTATATCATTAGCTAATTTGCTTTGGCATTCGATATTCCAAAGGCCACAATATAAACACAAATATAGACATGTGCCATACATGTTATTGGCCTTCTAAACAAAACAAGTTTGAACATTAATCTGAACATTACGATTCAATATTTGTTTTGAAAAATGGAAATGTGTTTGTTTATTATTGTGATAATTATGCTAATAAGCTTGATGGAAGCTTGAAAGTTTCAACTTTGTATTATGGTCTGGCAACTGTGGACTGACATATGTGCACCCCCAGATGGTGGGCTAACATGCTTAGTAGCCAGTGAATTCAACTCTTGCGGGAACTAGTTCTAATCCTCTTATTGAGATCTGTTATGCTACATGATGATACAGTCTTAATCATGCTTCAGGGATGCAGAACGCAGTCAAAACAAAAACCTTCACAAACTGAACCTGTGTCAGCCAAGGCGTGCCTACTGTATACTGTAGAGCCACGTAAATGTGATTCTGAAAGGATTGAGATGTGTGTTGCCCCTGGGCTGGCTCCTGTGCTTGTGTCAGACATCTGGCTGTTATTTGTGGCCATTGAAAGATGCTTATGGAAAATAGGAGCCCTGTTCCTAATCTCCCAGAGCCAGCCTTCACTTGCGTAATGTCTGAGATATGGCATTGGCTAACTGTGGCCACACCTGCCTACTTGACAGGAAGAGGTATTTTGATTGACATGCAGCATGACCAACTACATGTCCTTGTCTTCTGCATCATGTAATGTGCCTGATGCCAGTACTAGAAGAAAACCAAGCCAAGTTGAAACAAATGCCATTTACAAAACAAATTTAAGTAAAATGGCTCAGCTGCCGATAACAACAACAACAACAACAACAACAACAACAACAAATGGTCTGGAATACATATGAACATTGTGGTGTGATTTTGAATACACATGCAGTGCATCGGATTGAAACATCTCCTACCAGACTTCCAGATAGCTCTGACATGTATCCAGGGCCTTGTGTATCAGACGTTCAGCATGAGTCATGTGACATATGTGCAGAAGAGGCTGAGACTACATGGGACCTGTAGCCTCTTCCGTCCATTAGTACAACGTCACATAAGCAACTCTGTGCTGAACATCTGATACTGTACAACAGCCCTACAGAGGACTCTTGGACTTTATGGAAGTGATACCGTTGATTTCCATTGGCTGTTAGTGTTATCGCTCACAAGTATGTATCCATAATTTCCGGTGCGACGATAGTGCAGTGCTTTACTCCATCCTTCCATCTTCTCCCGCTTTATTTACAAATTTAAAATTAAACATTTATTATAACCAGTAACCAAATCCGACAATGTTTACAGATTTATAAAGCCTGTACTGTAAACAGCCAGAATCCTGTTGTTTAGTTTTCTAACGAATTCCTCATTGTAAGTTTAACGTCCAACTTGGTCATCGAGTTACATAGTTGGTCGTCGTGCATGTCAATCAAAATACCTCGATACCTCAAGTATAGTACTGATGCAGTTAGCCAGTGCTGTGTCCCAGGCTTAATATATGTAAAGGCTGGCTCTGCAAGACTACATGGCACCTACAGTAGTAGACATTGTAAACATAAAGACAGTGTATGAGTTCACAATGGTCTCTGCAGTGTAGATAATGGACTTTGTCTGACCCATATACAGTGTGTGATGTTTACCAACAGATGTGTTGGGCAGATTAATGCAAGTTACTGTAGGAGGTTCTTCTGGAATGTAAGATCTACTGGAACATATTTCTTACAGAGACAAGCAGTCAACATACTGCCACACTGTAACAGGCTGCAAAAAGTTTCTTTTTTTACAAGCTGTGTGAATTCACAACCAGAGCTTCAGAGAATCCAGAGGTGAGAGGTCAGGTGAAGAATTTTAAGGGCCCTCCACTTCCTTCACTTCTAGCTGTTTGAGCTGCTAAAGTGACACAGCGGACAATGAGTTCTCCAGTTTCTCCATTATTATCTCAAGGAAAAAGAATGTTGCGGGGGCATGCAGGCCCCTGATGGTGCCATATAGCCAGAGAGATGAGGGGCCGCCTTACAATGGAGAATCTTACAACCTCCAGACAATGTGTCCTTGCTCCAGACTGAACAGAAGAATAGTTTAGAGAATCACAATTTAGGAGCAAAGTGTTAATTGTTCCTCAGATGTGTTTGTATACTTGTACCACTGTTTCCATTTACAGCAGCTTATTAAATTGCTATGCAAAACCATCATATTTTCCATAGGTGCATCTGAAAAGAGTTGAATTATTATTATATAGAGTTTTTGTGAGTTTTTTTTCAAAGTATTTAGGGTATTTTCTCTGGTCCATCTCAAGCTAATATGGCTATATTAGTCGCCTTACCGCTCACTGTTATTATTTACACTGCAGGCAGGATGTGGTTTTAGCCAAGTGCAATACCAGAGGCCTTTCCGTCATCACCACAAAAAGCTTTAAACACATTCAACATGCTATCCTTGGATCAAACCAAGAGGAGAGCGAGCTGTTTAAAATCAGAACACGACATCATTGTGTGTTTATTTAGTCTCTCTCGCACTCTATACTGTATTTACAGTATTAATATGTTATATTACGGCCTATATGAAATCATCAGATAACATAGCCAAAAAGAGATTTGTATGATATTTAATGGCTGATAAACTTAATGTAACTGGTTAAAAGACTTCTTGTTGAATATTTTCATGCGTTCAAATGGATGGATGATTGTAACCTTTATTCCGTTAGATGTGCCATCGTGGCTTTTAATGTGGGTCTGAAGCTAAGCCACTCCTTCTCTCACTTTTGATGCTCTCACAGAAGCTGACATCACACTGATCTTTGCAGACGACCCCTTACTGTCCCCCCCCCCAAGAGCTGTTTTTCTCTTTAGATCACTGTGTAGGCTTTGCCAATTTGAAAATCCATACGCGTTTCAGCTTACCTCATTATGTGGACCTCTCGACAAAGATCTTTTGAGGGCTGCTGGAGGTCACGACCTCTCTGGTCCTTGGCTGTGACATGCACTCTGGCTGTGGGAATTGAATCAGTGTGTCCCTCCCATTGCTGGCGCTGCCATCAGAATGACAGGTCTCTGGCTAGGGTATACGGTCCTGTTGTAACATTCCTTTGGTTAGATTCAATATAAGGCACTGTTTATCTATTACAGGTGACCTCTAAACGGTCACAACCTCCTCAAGTACAAATCTAACCTGAACAATCACACACCCGTTTGTATTGGTTGACATTATTTATCTGTATGTATTGTGAATGATTAAGGAAAAATAGCTTGTGCTGATAGAGTAACAGTTAACAGTACAGAACTAGCTTGTAGGTCAGCAACCCTCCACAGTCATTGCACAAGAGCACAGCAGAACTTCTTCAATGTAGTGGAAGCAGCAGACACTGTAAGTCTTTTCCTGTTCTTGGCTTCCTTTCTCATAGGCCAGTTTGACATCTCCATTCAATCCAAGATTAGCTGTTGACCAAACCAAACACTAATGTCCTATTGGTGCTCCATGATTTGTAATGCCAGGAGGCCAAGTCCCCCCTATATATTATATAGGGGGGACTTGGGATACTATATACTGTATATATA
>JAODLL010000007.1:4826401-4853449 GCA_026546735.1 Forbesichthys agassizii | reverse complement strand
TAGAGGGGGTTAACTCAAAAACAACATACATGTATGAGACAGTGCAAAAGTATTAAACGTATTTTTGGCTCCTACACTAAGTGTGCCATGGATGCCGAGGAGAGCGTGTGGAGGAGGCAGCTCTTTTGGTGTGCGTGGTGCTGGAGGATGAAGTGTTGTGGAAGGTGCAGGGGTCTCTGGTTACCGAGAGCCATGTACCGCTGTGGTGGGGGTGTGCAAGAGAATGTGTGCTATTCTTTTATTTATAACCAGAGCAATTTCTCTGGTTTTACTATTTATATGTTTTTATATATTTATAGAAAAACACTATTCTACTACTATTGTGTTTCAAATGAGCAGTGGTCTCAGATTTTTCCATGGCTGTACGGTATTAACCATTTTTACCATCCATGTGAAATCGAGCCTCCTTGTTAGCAAACGGACAGTTATGGCTGCTATTATGCTGACAGATGTTTAGAGGCAAACAGGCAGATCAATGAAGTATAATATCATTACATTAGTATTAAGCGGGCATAATTTAATTTGGTAAGGATTGGCAGCAATACAGTCTACAGTGCTGGACAATTCATGACCACTGGAGCCCCCCTCCCCCCCTTTGATGGTAATTATATTACCATGTTGTTTCTTAGCCTAAACGCGTACCATTGGAAAATGTACGATTTCGCTCACAGTAGGGCTGTGCAATTAATCAAACTTGAATTGTGATTTCAATTTTGGCACCTAACAATTACATAAAACGTTTACTTTGCACGTTGCGTTTCGCAAGTAAACTCTTATTTTGTCTTGTGTTCAGAATGACGGTGAAAGATCATGAAAATAATTAAGGGACATTTCACAGTTGTAGGATCTTCCACTATTCATTTGTTTCAAGGGTTTTTTAGGTGCAGTAAATGCAACATCTTTCCAAAGTCGATGAGTAGTCGTGATTTCAATATCTATCAAAATAATCATGATTATCATTTTCTATCCATAATCGAGCAGCCCTAACGCACAGTGACTTGAGGGTTTTAGTATTACGGCTAGACATGTTCCCCTTAACTCTCAACAGCGAGTGCTGGAGGCTGTACTGTCTTGAATTCAGCAGCGCAGGATAATAAGGCTTACTGCTTAATTCAGCTCCAGGTCAGTCAACTAATGGTTAAAGCAGCTTGTGACGAGTTGTGAATACCTGCTAGTTGAAATCTTGAAACAGCAGCAGAGTTCATTAGCATAGGTCCGTATTTGTAGAGCGATTTGGATTTGCGAGGGAATGTGCCGGGGATAACATAATAGTAATTGGGTTAAGCAGTAAAATTCACATTGGATTAAGGCCTAGTGTTTGTAGTACAAGATTGCATTACTGTATAATTAGGCTAACATATTTTAGTTGACATATGGTTAGATGCACTATAATATAATCTCTTCAATCATTTTACTGCATTACTACAATGTTTTAGAAGGCTAAGACCGCAGTGCTGAAGAAGGATATTTTGATGTGTAACAAGAGTGACACGAGTAGGTCGTCTTCTGTGTTCAGCTCCGTTTGGCCAATTGGCCATCGCAGTGCCTGAATGCCCGCTGCAGACAGGGATTGTCGTTGACATGGCGATGGAGGTGGTTCCCTTAACTCCCGCTAAGTGCCGTTTGTGATGCCGGCACTGGGCAGTGGATGTCTTCAAATGCTGAGACTCTGTCTGCATGAGTAACTATCCATTAGAGGGGAGAATTAACTAATATGTGCCACATATTTTCACGGCGTACCGTGTCAGACAAACAATCCGGCTGATTTGAAGTGGCGTACGAGGTCATGGAACAACACTATCTCCAGAGGTGTGCAATTAAAACCAACGTGATTTGAAATCCTGTTATTTATGCCAGCGTGAAATGAAATAATTTACGCTGTCTACTTAATCTACTGTGCTGCGTCTGTCTCATACATCTAGAACAACTCACATACTGTTTGAGAAGGCCATTTTATCTTTACTAGTGCTTCCAGAGAATAATATTTAAGAGAAGTTCCAAAAGACCGCACTTCCACTTTCAAAAGGTTTGGAAAGGTGGGATCGATTTTCACCCTTAATGCAGATAAAAAACAACCCAGCGTTCCATGCAAGTCAAAAGGAAGGATTTCACCCTAATTATATAGCCTGTTATTTATCTCTATTAATAGGTATTCTTTTAGTATATATATTACTTTAATTCCCAAGTACCTACGATCAATCTGTGGCCACAATGGTATTTCTACAGTAAACTGTTTAGGGGTAAATTTGAAACTTTGTTTCAGGCCGAGCATGGTAGTTTTATCTTCCTGGGCCTGGTCTGGGCGCTGCCTACGTCAGCCTCGACAGCAAAAAATGCCATTAGCGACACCCCCACTTAGGAGACCATAAGCGCTCCTTCGTAGCTTGCATTACAATGCTCCATCTTTCTATCATTATAATCATCTTTGGTGCTACTGTGTATCCTTGGCTATGGCCCGCAGAGGTGCGGAGTGTGAAAACTGGTTGGTGACAATGCTGCGGGACTGGGAGAGGAACAGAGCAAGATAAAGAAATAAAGTGATTTGAGAAAGGAGAGAGAGAAACCAGATGTGGAGATGTTTTACTGAGTGAGTGCCTGCAGTGTCCCTTGGGAGAGAGATGTATTAACTATTAATAAACTGTAGACACACTCACATCCTCAAACCCCAGACAATAAAGGCGCAGGATCAGTCACTCTCGAGAACGCTTGCTAACTTTGAGCTCAAATCAAAACTATATCCCTCTGCGGCACCGCCTCACACATTGGAACACATTGTCAAGGAAAGCGCAGTACTCTGATCGTACTACGGCTTTGTTGTTAGGAGGAGCAGTGTTTGCCACTTTGTTTCTATTACGGAGCCAGGGTTGTGTAAAGCATCGGATTATATTTTCAACATGCACATATAGTGTGCTAGCGAAAAGCGAGGAAATATTTGGTGAATTTGACAAAGTGTACAAGCTTACACTTATCTTACAGTATCTGACGATACCTTAAGGACTACGCAAACCTTTTGACAAATTTGACTGGTAGGTGTGTGTGTGGGGGGGGGGGTTTGCTGTGGGGCATTCTGATGTCTGGCCACGTTATGTTTTGTGGTAGCTGTAAGCTAGCCTGGCTCCGCACAACTATTGCACTCAGCTTAATTTATTTAGCAACAAAAACCTTTGCAGCAACACCGATTGGTTAAACGCTGTCCAATAGTTTCTAAATGAACCAGAGGTCTACGCCCAGTTAGGAGGCCACGGCAGCGAATAACTCCCAATGGAGCGTGGCCAGACCTTATTAACAAAGTGAATATTAGGTCTGGGTACACCTGACTACAGTACATAATGTATCAAATACTACACGGCGGGTCAAAACAACTGTCTCTGCAATCCTTTAAGCGTCAATAAGGCACGCGTGTCCTCACGCTGGGTTTATCTAATTAGCAGGCCCATGACGGTGCCTGATGCACATTTTGACCTTGAATATCCTAATTTTTCCCCCCCTGGCTGTTTTTAGGGACATGGCCACAGAAAATACAAATTATGCACGCACGCACGCACGCACGCACGCACGCACGCACACAGAGCTGCCTTCCCTGTATACACACCCTTCCACTTTCCCCTTGTTTTATAACCCTCACACACTCGCAATCTCTCTCTCTCTCTCTCTCTCATATACACATGCTGAAGCTCTTTCTCTCACACACACACACAGCACACCACCAAACCCCTCCTCTTTCCACCCCGTACGCATCATCTCTTTCTCTTTCTCTCTGTCTCTCGTTCTGTCTCTCGCTCTGTTCGTTCCCTCACACACACACACACACACACACACACACACACACACACACACACGCACGCACCTCCCCTGTGTCTGTAAAGTGGAGCGAGAGGAGAGAGAGCCACTCGTTCATTCGCTGGCTTGTCCTCCTCCAGCCTCGTCTCTCCCGTCTCCGCGAAGGAGGAGAACACGGTGGTCAGTTGGTCCTCCTGCGTGCGGGGAGAAAGGGAGAGGGGCAGAGTGGACGGGAGGAAGGGGAGATTCCCTCTGTCTGTCTGGGGGGGAGGAGAGGGAGGAGAAGGGGGTGAAGGGGGAGTGAGAGGAGGGGGACGGAGGTGCCGCCATGGGCCAGTTGTGCTGCTTCCCGTTCTCCCAAGCGGAGGAGAAAATCAGTAAGTGTGTGTGTGTGTGTGTGTTGGTCTGTCTGTCTGTGTGTGTGTGTGTGTGTGTGTTGGTCTGTCTGTCTGTGTGTTGGTCTGTCTGCTGTTCTGTGTGTGTGTGTGTGTGTTGGTCTGTCTGTCTGTGTGTGTGTGCGTTGGTCTGTCTGCGTGTGTGTTGGTCTGTCTGCTGTTCTGTGTGTGTGTTGGTCTGTCTGCTGTTCTGTGTGTGTGTGTGTGTGTGTGTTGGTCTGTCTGTCTGCGTGTGTGTGTGTGTGTGTGTGTGTGTGTGTGTGTGTGTGTGTGTTGGTCTGTCTGTCTGCGTGTGTGCGTGTGTGTGTGCGTGTGTGTGTGTGTGTGTGTGCGTGTGTTGGTCTGTCTGTCTGTGTGTGCGTGCGTGACTGAAAACCTATAATCTCCTGTCAGTTTTCGCTGAGACTCTCCTTGATAATTTAATCAATGTGATATCTACGAATGTTAGCACCCTTTGTAGCCAAGTAGCTCAGCATTAGTCCAGGAGCAGTCTCTTGTTCACCGTGCATGTGCAAGTGTCTTTCCCTGACGACGAAACAAAGAGCTCTCAGATGGCAATATAATTAGGTGTCACCATCACACATAAGTGTGTGTGTTTAATGGGAAATTACGTTGTTGGCCAGATTGCTGTTGTGGCTGTGCAGTGTAAACCCTGATGAATATCAGGCTGTCACGTGTAGTCATAATCTTACAGTAGGCATTGCTTCTTTCTAGGACAGCAGATGAATCATAACAATACATGGCTAGAAGGTAATTCTAGCAATTGGCTCATAGGGTGTGTGTATATATGCCGCTAACACAACCCACATACTGATCTTTACAGTAGCATATGAATTCTGAAATACTGGATGATTGCTATACATGGCAAGCCATGTATGTTATTATTTCTAACATTTAAACTCCAAAGCAGTGGTATAATATCTGGCCTCTAGGTTGTTGTTCTGTAAACTGGCTGTATAGGCCTATGTGTACAAGTACAAAAACATTGTTGTGTAGCGGAGCAGGAATCGGGGTTTGGTGCCATGTTTGTCCCAGTTTTGCATCTATTGCAGGTTGTTATTGGTGGTTATTTGGGGTGCGTTGTTGTAATGGCGATATGTCTTTGTGTGCGTGTGTGTGTGATGTGTGTTGTTCTAACTTTTACAGATGGAAAACATTCTCCCAGGCTGGTGTACAGTAGATAACAGTCAAGTTGTTAAGCGCTCCGGTGTGTCATGTTTATTGCAGGACCATCACGCTGATGATCCTGCAATAAAGGCAGACTTTGAAACTCTTTGCTGGAAGAGTGTTTATGGGAAGTACCTGGGAATAAAGTGTGTGTGTGTGTGATCTCTAAAATGAATGCCTTCTGTCTAACCCACTCCATACTTACCCCCCCCCCCCCCACTCTCTCTCTCTCTCTCCTTTCATTGTTTCCTTCCCTCCCTCCTTTCCATCTACTAGTGTGCCTTTCTTAAGGCCTCTCTGCTAGCGAGAGAGTGTTTAACTGTGTTCCTTGTTCCATGTTAAGAAGATGGGGGGGGGGGTATGAAACAGAGAGACGTGGCAGGCGCCGTAGATTGAGACACGAAGACATCCACGCAGACAAGTCGTTTATCACCCCTGACGCGCGCTGCTGTGTGTGAAAGGCTGTATAACGCAGTGCGCATTCACCCGCACGGACGTTTCTTGTTTTGTTGTCGTCGCCGTTGGACGTCCATGGCAACCCTTATAAGGGTTTCTCCAATAGAACCAATGTGTTACGGGTGAGTTCCATATGCTGCAGGCAGGCTCTGTGAAAGGCAGGGTATGGGTGTTTCCCCTCAGAGACCTAGTGAATATCAAGGTCAAGGTGAGAAAATTAGCCTCCCCTGCCCCACCCTGAATCTCCTCACTGCCCTTCCCATTGGTGCCCCAACCCCTCTGTCAGCTCTGACGCCATTTGACGGGCAGCTTAGCGCTGACCCCAGCCTCTGGCCGGGCCTATAGACACTGACCTGAGCGCCTGCCTGTCCCTGCAGATGAGCTGTGGTTCTCTGACGGCTCCTTGGCGGACAGGTCCAAGTTCAGCGACCCGGGTCTCATGCCGCTCCCCGACACCGCCTCAGATCTGGACTGGTCTCATCTGGTGGATGCGGCACGGGCCTTCGAAGGTATAACCAGCTCAGCCTGCAGGCGCTGCTGGTGCCTTGCGCAGCCCGCCTCCTTGCTACGTAGCACGCGCACGTGTGTGTCTGACTGCATCCATGCCTGCTTGCTTGCTTGTATCAGCGTGTGCGTGTGTGTGTGTGTGTGTGTGTGTGTGTGTGCGCGCGCTTCCTATGAGATCTGGCTAAGTGCTGTAGGCGACTTAAGGCAATCTGTTTGCTATTTGTGCCTTGCAAGCCTCATTGTGCTTTGAGTCGCGTCAAGCACCAACTAGAAGGAGTGAGCCGTCATTCCTCAGCACGGATATACAGTAGAGACAATTTTCACACCATAAACCCAGCAGGGCACCACTCAGAGAGAGCGCCCTAACCGCTGCATATTGCAATTAAGCACTTGGGTTGATAGTGTTGGGTAATTGCAGCTCCTTTCTCGCCCTATTTCCATTATAGTGGGTGGTGGTGTGGCTTTTCTCTGTATGAGAGAATGGTGGCAATGCAACCATATCGTCTGTACACCGCCAAGTTTTTTTGGGTGTAACAGTGGTAGTGTTTCCAGGCGTCTGGGCGCTGTGTGGTTTTTGATAGGTTAGTTGTCTTTTATATATTATAAACTGAGACGACAAATGTCTGTTCGTTGTCTCTTCTTTTACTAGTCTGTACGGGTGTTGACAGTTACAGCGTACAATGCCCTGCAATGTAAAAATGGACTTGTGTTTTACTCTTGTACATTTCTTTAACATGTGGTATGTCCTCCACTGTGTGGCCTGGCAGTCTATTTCTCAACTGTCATACAATAAACACACCAACATGCCACTTGTGTCCCGCCTATAAGCGGGCAAGTACAACATGTAGCCATGCATTTGTCATAAATCATGAGTGCTCTGAGGATTTTAATGATCAGCTATATGCCCCCGTCCTAGCGCTTACTTACCATGAGTGGAGATATTACACACAGTCTTGTCTGGCAGCAGCAAAGTGTCCCAGAGAAAGATGTGTAAATGGGAACCCTGTTGCCCAGCAGAATGCGTCTCATTACTGCCTCATTATCAGTGTCTTGTTTTACTAGAGTTGTAACATGCCAGAGGGGGAAACACCAGATTGGCATTATCTGAGATGTAAAGTACCCTTGATAATGGCCACTGTGCCTGCATATAAGGTAGTGTGGGACTCGTAAACCAGGTTAGGTGAGCGTTGAAAGGGACAGATTAGAGTGATTCCATAAACTATGATAACACAAATGGGAATGGCTCTCTGAAGCACTCAAAGTCCCAACATACTTGTGATTTTGGCAAATGGGAGCAGATTAAAAAAATGGCTTCTGCTAGAAAGAACATTTGGCATTACATCTGGCATTAAAACAGTTCTTTTAGCTCTTAAATAATCCTTTCAAAGGTGTGTACTGTATATGGGGATGTTAATTCGTACGAACAGCACTTGCAATATATTTTAGTATTTTTAGCAATATTTTGTTTGTTTTTCTGTATGTTGTCCTGGGAATTTGGACACTGGGTCAAATTAACGTGACAATCGTCTTTTTTCCCAATCGTCTGTAGTCTTTAATCTCTCTAATGCAGCTGTGGAACAAGAGGGAGGGGATAAAGCACTGTACATGCATATGTAAATTAGGTCCCGATCGCTCTTTCCTGCCTGATCAGAACAACTAACTGCAGGCTAGATCAGCTTTTGTCTTGGAGCGAATTAGCTTTGATTTGCGGCTAAATGAATTGAAGGGTTTCCTTAATCTTTTCTATGAATATGCAGATCCTCCTATCTTTAGTTTCAGACCAGTGGCTTGGGAGGGAGCAGTTGGAAAGAAAGGAGAATTACTCCTCGAACTGAGCCACCGCTGAGCGTATCATGCCAACTTTGTTTTTTTTTACAGGGCTTTGAATAAGCTTAAGGGCCTCATATGGTGAACCAGGCATCACTGGTGTCTGACAGCTCTTTGAGACCCAGCCCATTAGGGCACCCACCAGGGCACTCAAGGGACACATTTTATGTTATTCTTCTAGCAATGCTATTTTAGCCGGCTTGTTTCCATACTGTATTGTTCAGTCATGGATCTTGGAGTATCATGATAATACTCCAGTACAAACTGAATCACACAGGCCCTCATTTATCAATCTATCGTTAAAACCAGCGCAGATCCGAATTCATCTTGCGATATTGCTTGTTCGTATCTTGCCAAACAAGCATAACAATGATGGCACGTTGATAAATGCGTCATTTAAATACCACGCCCTTAAATATGCTATATTCTGTCACCATGATCAAATAACAGCCTGTTAATCTACAGAACCTCGCAGGCCAACGCACCTTTCTCAGTCATGCACTAGTATGCCTCTATGCTACAGTTCCCTCCGCCGATATAGATTGGTTTTACAAAATATAATATTTTCCCATAATCTATGTAGCCTATATTTAACAACCCGATAAGGGTTGGTAGGCTATTTAATTAATATATGGATGCATTGGCATGCTTAAATGCCTGCCTGGTCTGAAAACAAAGGTAATTCACCTGATAAATATTAGATGTTTAGATTGTTTATTTATTGCTTCATTTTAATGATGTTTCTTCTGCCTAAATTAGAGATAAGGGGTGTTTAGCCTTTAAAAAATTAGAACCTGAAAAGGGGACCCCCTTTGGGGCTGTGCTGAGCAGGCTACGGCTGTCTTGGCAATGGAGATGGTCAGCATCGGATCAGATCATCAAATAATAACACCATGTTAACCTGCGCTATGCAGAACAGGCCAAAATGATGTTGCTTTCTCTGGCATGCAGGCTACAGGCTTACTCCCGCAAACTACACTGGTTTTACGAAATATAATATTTTGCCGTCATATATTTAAATTAATATCTGCTCAGAAGCAGAATATGGTCTAAAAACAATGCACAGATAAGTATCCGCTACCTTCACTATGCTGCACCACAAGTAAGATGACTCAAAAACTACATGAGTTGAGTCTTGACGTGAAATTTGATCGTTGCCACCGCTCACGTCCAAATCAATCCAGATTGATAAATGCCGACCATTGTGTGGAAAACATTGTACGCACAGATTTCTGTTGTACGCACATTTCATAAATGAGGGCCACAGTGCATGAACAGATTGCTCTGTGGATTCTGAAAGCTAGCTAGCTAGCTAGCGCATTGCTTAACACACTTCATTGGGTGTATGTGATTTACCTGTTTTTCTTCAGACCAGCGCGTGGCCTCCTTTTGCACCATGACGGATATGCAGAGGGCAGAGGCTTTGCAGATCTCCAGAGAGCTGACCAGACGTGTAGCAGCTGCGGAAGGAGCAGCTCTGGAGGCTGGGTAAGTTTTACCAGAAGTCTGACCAAGTCACAGGACCAATCTGTTATGTTGGTGTTGCACTTTTTTTGCCTGGAAGTGGGAGTATACTGCAGGTTAGAGGTGATTGTTACTATCCAGAATGATGTCACACCTGGGGACAAATCTGGCTAGTTTTTATTTTCAGAGGGGAATTCTTTCTAAATGATTCCAGCGCCTTCACACTGGGAACATTTACATTTTCACATAGAAGACCTTTACATGTCCCAACTTTTCATTCAACACTTTCATACACATATTAATACCAAGTCATTCTTTAAGTCTCGAGTACATGTCAGTTGGGACTTGAGCACTAGTCCTGAACCTTTGGATTTACACCTACCTCACATCACACAATGTTCTCAGACCTGTACTAATTGCCTCTTTCACTTGTCCTACCTAGTTACTGTAACTAGGTAGGACAAACACCATAGAAAGCTATTACAGCAAAACAGACAGTTGATAGAAGATTCCGTCAGATTAAAAAAATGTTCAACTGTTATTGGAGGACAAGCAAAAGGGGGCGGGGCTTGTGAAAGGTCAATTACAACAACAACATGCCACTTCAAATATCACAGACACACAGCTGATGCTGAAGCTGTGGCACTGTAGCAGTGCTCAAGCAGCCACCGTGACCCAGTCTGTGTGTGTGTTTGTGTCTGTCTAAAGCAGCAGCTCTCCTGCTACGCTGACTGGCAAAGTCAACCAGCTGGAGGTGATCCTCAGACAGCTACAGTATGACCTCAGAAAGGTACGTTTACACTCATTGCCTTTTTTAACGTGCTTTAGGTCAGGCCATTTGTTTAAAAAACATTTTTTATTTTATATTTTATTAATCAAAGAATGACATTCAAAATACATGTAATTAGACCCAGGCATTCATTTGCCTTTGTTTCCTATGGCCCTTGCTTGCTTGCTAGCTTTTGTCAGTTGAAATAACATCCATGGAAAATATGCAGAAATGCAAGCCATCACTTAGGGATGTGGCAAAACGGTAATAATAATTTCACTCAGGATAAGAGAATAATGAGCACTTTAATGTCGACGAATTTCCTCCTGGTACACATAATGAAATATCTTGTTTCCTTTTCCATGTTTTAACCCAGACAAACATTTCCCTGGCCTACTTTAATGTGCTTAAAATAGAATAGAAAAATGCACTTAAACTGGAGGCTGCCATGGCTGCCTTGCCATACTAATGCATCCCATTTACACCCAGATTTGCTTGTAATGGCACTGCTTTCAGCACTTTGTTCCATCCATTGCCATGGCTGGCTGTGGACACGGTCTCTGTTCAGAACACACTGCAGTGTTACTGATCTTAGATCAGATTAAAACCCAGGCGTGACCGTGCATCTGCTGTTGTAGCAACCAGGCTTCCCTGGGGCGTCAGGTCAGCAGAAATGGATGATAGCGTTAATCAATCAAGATGTCTCACACACCTGCTAATCTGTTCACTGAGGTACACAATGTACCACATGCATAGGGTTAGTGGTGCAGTGGATTATTGCTAGGTGTGTGTTTGACTAAAGTGTGAAGTTTTTCTGTTCTCTGTCACTTAAACTTGGAGTCAACGATTGTGAGATTGAATACACGATTGGCCAAATTCAGCGAATACAGATTTAAGTCTCAATTTTGTTTTGGTTTGGTTTATTGGGAAACAATATTCGCATAAAAATAACCTAATTTGGTATCACGTAGTGTCTCTGGATACTTTGTATCAGTGTTGCATTTACTCCACGCACATCACTTGACTATTTTTCCAGTGAAGATATGTATTAAACGTCATAAAACCGAAGAAAAAAAACCCCCTTTATTTTCCATGCCTGTCTATAGATTTCTAAGTTCAAATTGTCTAAGTGCAGCTGGTTCTGAACTGTCATTGGCTTATCTGTGTTCAACGGGCGGGCCTAGCAATAGGTCAATTGTACCCTGGCCACTATCGTCTGTCAAACAGACATTACAAACCCCTTGAATGTGAAGCTGAGCTAAATATGAATGCTATTGTCTTTAGGAGAAAGAAGACAAGGCCATGTTACAAGAGGAGGTGCAGCACCTCCGACAGGACAACATGCGGCTGCAGGAGGAGAGCCAGACGGCTGCGGCACAGCTCCGGAAGTTCACAGAGTGGTTTTTCCACACTATCGACAAGAAACCCTGAATGTGCCCTTATGCCAATCACTTCTTGCTAACCTGTCCCCCAGGATGAACCATTGGAAAACAACCTTAAGACTTACAGTACAATCACGTCCCTTGCCCTGGAGAGCAATTGAAACTATTTGTTGTTTTTAAAACCTGCTTGGGAGACTCTGAGCCTAGCCCATGTGAAAATACGTGAAACCCGTAGCTGGACTCCCTGTACGGGGTTGAGAGAGGAGTTTCAGGGGTTTTTTTCTCACAGGACTCTGGAGGAACCTCCACATCTTTTGGAGATTGAGAGACCAGCCCTAGGTTCTGCCTGATTACAGTAGTGGAATGTAAAAGCCTTCGAGCTCATTTACTGTAGTCTTCATGTAATCTACCTATCTCACATCAGTCTACTGTACTGTATACTCAGATGTACTGTACTATTCTGTGTCTGTGTCTACCCTGTATGCACACTTTCACTGTTTTGGAGCCTGCTGGGCCCTCTGGCCCTCATGGACACTTAGCCCTGGAACGTCGAGGGTGGAGAGGGAGAGGGAGTGGAGGAGGGAAGATTGTACTGGACATTAATGAAGTGGTACTTGGTCTGTGCTGTGGGGGAAACATGAATGTAGCTCTACTGAGACTTTCTCCATCCCAGGTCCCAAAGTCACAAAGATTCAGAGACTATCAATTTGTGTTATTTCTTGTTTTCTTTTTTTAATTTAAAGTTTTGCTTTCTGTTCCTCGGTGTTGTAACATAAGGCCACAAGGCCCATTTTTGGTGTTTCGCAGGCTCCCTGCCCACGAGAAAGGTGTTTGTCAGTAGTTTGGATTCGCTGTCACAATGTCTTAGCAATAAAACAAGTGGTAGTAACAAAACTGTGTTTAAAAAAAAAAGTTAGCACAAATGTGAACAATTCCTGTCAAGAAGCCGTTGTATACGAGATGTATAGTAAATGACAGGAAGAGATGGTGCCTATAAAAAACCTTGGGTGTAAATTAGTTGGGTTTTTTTTCTTGGTTTTTAGTTCTCTTTTCATAAACACATGCCTTGTCTGTGGCTCACTGATATACAAACTGTGTGTGTGTGTGCGTGCGTGCCTCCGTGTACATGTTGTCGCAGCATAACATGTTCATATGCAGTGGTTTCTAGAGCATTAGAGCAAGGCCCAGTGAACCACACTAACAATGCCAAATGTGTTTATTTCTGTACAGAGCTACCACAGAAGTGTCTTGTATTTAACACCATTATTTAAGCTTATTTAACCTAAGGTTGTTTATTTTATTAAGGGTGTTTTTTCTGCACTAAGGAGAGGAAAAGCTCTGTGTATGTTGTAAAGTGTGTAGCTTTGTCAGGGCAAAACTATATATTTAAATATATATGATGGTTCGTTTTGGAGATTCCAACATTTGGATGCTGCTAGATTTAACTTGCTGGTTTGTGCTTTTACAGATGTCTCTCTCTATGTAAATTGTCTCATCCCAGATAGGATATTGGTTGCTTTTTGAGTTCATTCATTTCCTTTTTTTAAATAAATGTAGTTATAAAAACTACTTTTCTTGTTGTCATTTAAAAAAATGTCTCTGGCATATATTGTAGAAAATATAATCTGGAGGAAAACATTTTTTACAATATATTATTATATATTAAAGTGACTCTATATGACCTTTTGCCACTAGATGTCACATTAAGTGCACCAGCATCTCAGACAAAACCAATGTTTTGTGGAACACACACACACACACACACACATGCATGCACTGCAATTAAATCCTGCACTCATGGCAGTGGTAGCAGAGAGAGTTCAGATTTATTGAATAACAGCACGACATACTGTATAACAGCAGCCATATAGCAACAGCAGCAATGTTTTTCCCTGTTGTGAATCTAAAATCATCTCATTTTAAAAGTTCATGCTCAGGTGAAGAGACCCATTTTTACCACTGAATTGAGGGCCTCTTACATCAGAGAGGCTTTGGTGTTTGGTCTCCACCAGATGTGTTAGGAGCTTAGGACAAGAGCAAAACCATAACATGCTTGTGACAATGATGGAGCTTGTCTGCATAGACTAAATGACAGATGTTGCTTTCACCAAGGGAGAGAGCAAGACAAGTCACTGAATAATTAATTATATGGCTTTCTTTTGTGAGGGAAAGAATTAAAGTTGTTTGCCAACACCTACGAAAGCCCTCGTCCCAGCTGGTGAAGAGTGGTCCAATCCCACCACAGCCTGCAGGGATTTGTGGGTAAACAGCTGCATTGCATGATGGCTAGAGATAGTCTGTATGAATATTAGTGGATATTTTGGTATTTGGAGCACTAATAGAGTTCATAAAATATGTCATCACAGGTGTTCTCAAGACGATGTGTGAAGACATAGATGACTGACCTTTTCCAAAGACATGCCCAAGTATCCGTGGGTAGGGAGTGCCAAGGCAGCAGATGGACACTCATACTGGGAAAAAATGCAAGTGTTGCTTGTTTCTGAGAGGGAGGACTTTCCACGAAGTGTGATGGAGAGTAAGATCTGGAAGTGAGAGTGTGCCAAATGGCTTTGGCATCAGGGCAGTCTGGGTACTTCATACACACAAGCCTTTAGGATGTAGCTGACTGTCTGAAAAGCAAACTAATTGAACTGCTATTTCTCTAAGGGTTTACCACTCAAGACATAACAAGATATTGTTATCATATACTGTACTATATTGCAAATGTTTCACAGGATGTGCTTATGAATGTGAAATATTTGCTAGACACTGTCCAATATGCTCTAAATCAAAAACTCTGCTCCTACTAGATGTTGCGGCTCATATTGTATCGATTATTAAAAGTATTTGACCATGTTTGCAGACAAATCAGTCTAGCAAAGCAGCATAATATGAAATGCATTGGAAACAACAAGTGTCCACCACGGTGAATACTGGAGTGGACACATGAACAGTACTTCATCACAAATAATGCTACGTGACTGTGACACAGTTGTCCTGCCTCCACAGTCCCAGACCAGATGCTGCCCTGCTATGAGCAGCACGCTGGCCAGGACTGTGTTTCCCAGAATAGGGTCCACCATGCCAACGCACAGCTGGCACCTCACAGACCATAATGAAGCCAGGGAGCATTCGGTGTAACATCTTATACCACCATGGATTTAGTTTAGGGAACTAAACATGAGTAGCAAAGAATGTACAGAAGATTGCTTTTGAATGATACTGTATATTGAGTGGCTATACTGCTGTTTTACTGGATTCCATATACTTTACCACTCAACAAATGGGACGATGGTATGAGTTCTAATGTGCAAGTACAGACGTGCCTATTATCTTGCCACATAGCGGAGAGATCTTCATTTGGCTTTGTGTCTGGGAGGCACAGCAGGAGGATCGACTCTGTCACCTGGGATCTTCACCCTCCAGGCTCAGCTTTCTCACTGCAGGCACTCTGACAACCCCTCTCAGCCACTGGAGAGCTGCGCCTCCCATTCAATACAAAGAACAGAGCTATGCAGGGAGCAGGGGTCATCCCAAGCCGTAGACAGCTCTCGCCTCCCACCCCCACAACTAACCATCTAGTCCCTCTGGGCCCTCGCTATCTGTCACTCACGTTGCAGGTGACCACCCTTTCAGATAAGAGCCTCCTGCCTGCCTTGCTCAACTAAAAGGAACCCTATTCTACTGTAAAACAGACATAAGACAGCCCGCGCTATGTGCTGCATTCAGCGTATCACCGAGTAAGCATATTACAGGGACATGGAGAGGATAAGACAAGCAGACTGCATTATCTACATTTGCTAAGATGTCCTTGCCTGTTGTCCTTTTCAACAATGGAGGAAAGAGATCTGCTATCGATCCTCATGTCTGCTGTTTCTAGCGTAAACACCCCTTGGCTTTGAGGACATGTTCAAGGGGAAGGGAGGGCGGGAGGGTGGGCTTGTGGGCGGGTATTGGGAAGGTTTAAATACGCTGATTTGTACACATACTGTTTTCCACATGAACTATTGATTATGCAAAGTGGCATTGGTCTGGCCTAACTCGTGGAGATGACTAGATAAGGTTGTTTCAGGGGGTCATGAGAATATTGATGGCTGGCAGGTGTGGGGGGTGTAGAGCGGCAAAATAACCAACAACCCCCCACCATAATCAGCAATAAACACTCATATCAATTCTCTGTATAAGGCAGCTAGAGACACTCGACGGTCCGAAGCAAACTTAGTTCTTACTTATCATTGCTGACCTCAAGCCTTGGAAAATGTGTGCATTTGACTGTTGTTTTTTTGCACAAACTGGTGTTAAATAGCAGACTTTTCTGCTTTTCTCCTTATTACCTCTTGCTGTCATCAACATTTATTTATGTGAATTTCACTTGTGCTTATTTCATCGATACAGAATTAAAACTGCAATAATGTCATTCCACTTTTATTCAAGCGATACGAATTAAAGTACAATTTGAATATGTATATTGTGAACAAAGAAAAGACAGATGCAGCTAGCTATAGCTATAGCTGCCTTTTCGGTACCCATGAATGTATCTGTACATATGCCTACAGAGGTCTACAAACCCAGTTGGTTGGGTTAAATTAGCAGCAGCATTTAATAACCCAGCAGTTATTTGTGTACTGGGTATTGCAAGACATCTTTGTGCAGATGTAATTCCAACTTTATGGCCCTTCTTAATGTTCCACCGTTTAATATAAACTGCATTAAATATGACCCTTGACATGATGCCCCCATGTGTAAAATAGGGAACCGTCTTGGATGGTGTCATGAATCTGTATGTGCATCACAAAGTATGATTCTTCGTATTGAGTGAAATGACATGCACCATAATCCTCACAGCACATCAGAGCAGCAGGAATTAATGGATTGTTTGTTTGTTTTCTGCTTCACGAGCCAGATGTTGACATTTATGCAGATATGGATGACTTTCTGAACAGCCCCGTCACTTGTCAGAAGGAATATTACAGGTTGAGCCTATAGCCGTAATAAACATTGAACATATTGATTGATTTTTATTACCTGTTCTGACAACTTTCACAATATTAAACAATGCAAAGAAAGAACATCTGTAATCTGTCAATTATTAATTTGTTCAGCAAATCCTTAAGTAAATATTAATATTAGAGGATTTATATTTTTATTATAGGATTCCATCTGATATGTATATTTTTAATTTATCACACCTTGCTCATTGACTAGGTGATTTGTTCACCATAGCAACACCATGGAAACTGGAGGTCAGTAAAATAATGTAAATTTGCTTAGCTGAAATTGCCATTCATATAAAATGACATGTCTTAATTAACCTTGGCTTACCCCCTTCTCCACTTTCCATTAATAAATCAAAACCTGTCTTGTAAAGAATGCCCAGTCCCTGCTCATAACACACTTTTTGGATGAATGGAACATATACTGTATGCATTAGCCAATCTGATGAATAAAATGCTGTGATGTGATAGATGTGATAGAATAAAATGCATTTCTTTTAATAAAATATAAAGCAACTACAAATTTATACAAAGGTGAATATGTGATTCATTTGTTTTTTTCATAAGTCCATTGCATGTCAGTCACTCTGTACAAGTAATGTAGAAAATAACAATAATAATAATATTTGTGACTTATCTTATTCTCTCATCCATTAACACGCTTAATAATGCATCGCGTGTCAACAAATGTAATGGGCAAAATATTTCAGCATAGACTGGAACTGGAAACATTTGGATTCATCTGCAATACATTTCCCAGTTCCCTGCAAATGTTGTACTTGCACCCTCAATGCGTTCACATCCTTGATGTACCTCTTTGTTTTATTTGCTTGTTAGCTTCCTTAATGTAGCACAATATTGCTTTGTTTGATGTTGGCTTTATTCCTATTTCCTACTACATTATTCTCGGTAGAGGCGAGAAGACGGGACTGTTCTCTTTTCCAGCTGAAGAAGTTGTGTTGCAATTTGTGCAAATCTGGCATGGCAATTTTGTCATGAAGTCCCCATTTGTTCCTTTCAGCAAAATGTTTTACATGAGAACCCGGCATGTGCTGTGGTGACAGTGAAATTCCAAGGGTACCCATTCTTTCTGACAGTCAGCCTAGGGGAGACAGGGGCACAAAAGAGCATTTTGTTAGGAAAGAAAGATGCAATGCCAGATTACTGACCGGTCACACCAGGCAAATGCCCTTTGTCTTTTGGGGGCTCATGATTGGCCACAACCAGAACAAGACGACATCAATGGGCCTTGTCCTATTCCTGGTTTTCATGGTTGGGCCATATATGCAAATGCCTGTTGTTATAGTTTTAATTTAATACACTTGTGTTATTGTGCTAAGTATTGTGCTAAGTAACCTGAGGGCAAGCGGCCATGTTAAGGCTTTATCATGTACGATTTTTTACTTTTTAATGCTGTATTTAGTTAAACACTTTGCTGTCCAGCTGGGTTTAAAATGTAACAAACACAATATATTTTCAATAAAAATAATATGTATTATGTGGGATGTGGTAGCTATATACTGTATCTCCTTTTAGTGTGGGGGTTTTATCCTCCTTATCTGCCTTTTAATTACATGTACAGTGTTGGTCTTGTCAGGGATTTGAGTCCAGTGAGAATGCGAGCGGTCTGGGGAGAAAGACTGGCATCAGTTGTGTTGACAGAGTGTGCAGATTGATGGAAGTGTGTGCACATCTCAGCAGTGCACAGCTGGGGTAGATACCTCAAACCAAAAGAACATCTGCTGGAGGTTGAGGTCCACATTCTCTCACATCAAGTCCCACTAACACAGCATACTCATAATGCCCAGCTGCACATTACCATCATGGGAAGGCTTATGGAACATGGAACCAAACAGGCCTGCTACTGTTGGAACAAGCAATGTTCAGAACTGTTCAGAGAGCTGTTATGAGAAGATGGTAATTTCCATTCTTGTCTGTTGTGGGACCAAAATGTGGCTTGCTTTTGGACAGATTTATAGGGAATACAGTACATGTATGATGATCAAACAAAACATGTTAATCTTCTTTTTGTCAGAAGGGCTTATAAAGTGACTGACCTAAATTAGAATCCATCCTGAAATGTTTCAAGAATGTGATACTTGTGAATATTCCGGTGAGGGCCCAATATCACGTTCTTGGCTGGGGATTACTTTAAGAAAGATGCCAGGCTTGAAGTCTGCTTGTTGATGGGAACAAACATCCGCCCAGCCACTCCCACGCTTCACACCGAACACACAACACTTAGGACGTAATGAACCACCATCTGGCACTACAACAGACCTGGACTCCTGTTACACACAGCCTGCTCACACACACACACAAGCTCCCCTGCGACAAAAATACACATGCCAAGTTTAAATGTGCTATACTCAAGTTGCATTCACTGTTGTTCACTGTAAATGAATAGTACTGTATGTCTAATCTAGTTATGCATTCCATAAGTCTTTCAATACCTTCTTTTTTGGGAAGTAAATTATTGTTTACCTATCATCCTCAGTTTAGAGGAATTAGGTTATACTTTAAGCACCACCATTTTGTTTGAATGTGAATGTAAATGATTGCCAAAAGCTGAAATACAAATGCATTAACAACCCCATGTTTGTTATGGGGACATGCTCATTTTCACAGTTCCACCCCCACTGGCCAATAAATATACATTACCCCTTAGCGCATGAAATTACGTAAGATATACTGTATGTTCTGCATCTCTGCCAAGCCAAATATAAACCTTGCACTGTTACAACAGTGTTTCCAATCAAGGGTGTGTGTACGTCTTTGTATTAGTGTTGTGTTAACATTGTACACTGATGAATGCCATTAATGAACGCCATTTTGTTGGATGCTTGCTATATCAAAAGGGGCAGGTAATGGCAAAGCCTGTCTGAATACGCTAATGAAAGAATCCAAGTGAATTTCCGTGCACACATAAAGGCATAGCGATGAGAGCTCATGATATTAGCTGCTGTGCGTTTGTACCCACAATGGGTCTAATTCAGCACACAAAGACAGTGCATTGTGGAGAGGAGATGCAGGTGATAACAAGAAATGAATAGCAATTGAAAGGTGTGAATGGCAGGTGTACTAATTTCTCATTTTAAATAAGCAGATAAGCAAATAATCGCCTGATCCAAATTATATGTGATGGTTGTATATTAGGCTGCCGCTTTCACACTGCTTCCATCAGAGAGAAAGAGCTGTCAGCTGGGGAATTACTGTATGGGAGTTTTTTTGTTGTGGCAGATTGGAAAGGTCTCCTTTTGTGTCCCTACCCGGCTGTCGGGGTGTAAACAAACTCTTGTCCCTGATATGGGCTTGCTGTCACCCCACAGGCTCATCCAGCAAGCGTGTGCTGGGTTTCCACGGCGACAGAGGTGTGAAAAGAGTCTGTTAAGGAGGGTGAACAGTGCGTGGGGCTGTTCTGTCTGGTCAGGGATATATTTGTGGCAGGCAGCCCCATACAAAACTGTACTGTGTACTCACATACATTGTTATATTCAGGCTGCTACCGCCTACAAAATATCCTCAGGCAGGGACTTAGTCCTCCCAATACAAAGCCCAGACTGAAAACTGCTTGTTATCCAGCTCACGGCTCTTATTTGGAATTAGCAAGCAATCAATACCTCGTCTGTGACACTATTCACGTTACCTGATTTGCTTTTGTCATATTATGCTCATACACTTAGAAACACATTTTCTACAAATTGCTTGTGTTTAGTAATGTTAATTGTTTTGTCAAATTAGTAGAGCTTTGTGATTTTATTAGTTAAAAAGTTAAAAAACATAAACAATGTGATGGGATGTACATGTGTTTCTGGGGTTGCTAAAACAAAATTGAGCAATGTATCTTTAAGTGGAGTGAAATGTATTGTTTTATGTATATGTTGCCTGCTTATCCATCGTAACACAAACTTGATGATAAAGCTTTTATTATAATTTATTTATTCTAAATAATAATAAAAAAATTCATTACATAAAAAAAGCAGTGACTGCTAAATGTTAAAAATGCATAGAACATAGAAACTCTCATGCATGAGTGTATTTCTTAATAAACCACTGGCACAAGTTATTCTAATTAACTGCATAGCTTCTTTAAAAGCCTGCTACTGCGGTTGTGGTTGCATTGGTATAGTCTGTGGCAGCTTTGTTTCAATAAGTCTTGAGTCCTTCCATGCAGACCTATTAGCAAATTCTTTGTGTGGCTTAACGTCACTTCTGAGCAATGGGTTTAAAGGTGATTACTCATATTTGGGCATTTGTCCAAAGGCCTTCTGTAAAATATTAGCGTGTAAGAATTATACCCTATAGCTATCTTGATAATCCTGATTTAATTGTGGTTGGCTGATTAACATTATCTAGTTGGTCCTGGTTTCTCATGGAGCTTTGTTACATTTTAATCTGTGGGAAGGCAATGGGTTTAGGCTGCATTAACATGTAACTGATCTAACTCCCTCTGTTTATTTATTTCTCTCTGTCTATCTGGTGTGCATTCCATCCCACATGACTAGAAAGAGCTATGCAAAAGCAAAACGGTGATTATCACAGGCCAGCTTATCTAATCATTCTGGTTATTTGTTTCAGTTAACGGAGCAAAAATTACAGAATTATTGAATGTAAAAAATAAATTAAAAACACGGGCATAACTTCTATAAAGTAACATCTTCACAGGTGTTAACCCATCTTAGTTTGAATGCCTTCTGGGAGATGATTCCACTTTTAAAAATATCAGGCCTAGTTTTCAGATCAAAATAATAGTTTGTACGATCTATTGCAGTCAGATATCAGAGGGCAGATAGATGATAAATGAACCCACCCTTCTCTACCGTTTGCCTGCTTGAGTGGAGAGTAGGCCAGGCAAGTCTTGTCGACTAAACGAGCAAGGACAAGTTTGGGTGACTCATGCAGACAGTCGTAAAGCACAGTCAACGTCCAATAGCGTCATGTCATGACACCAACCAGCTGAGAGCCTGACTGAGACAGCGGGGGGTTGGTGGGAGGGGAGAGGGGACAACCCCTTGCTGAGGATGCTGGGATAGAGGGAAGGGTCCATCCTTTCTTCTGTTCTTCATTAAGTGGATGCTTTTCCATTCTCTGTCTCTCATCACGTTCTCTCCTGCCTGCTTGCTTACATCGCCCGAGGCTGAGCAGAAATCTGTTGATGTCTGCACAAGCACAATGACCCCCAGTCTCATGTTCTTGAACTAGAAAGGAACATTTTAGAGAACCCCTCAAGGTTGCCTCCCAGATAGCAAGCACAGTCGGCCCGATTGCGGCTGAATTTCGACACTGTCGGTTAAGGACCGGGTCGGCTGATGCAATGTGTCTCTTAAATGGGCCGAGTATGACATGCTGTAGTCAGTCTGACTACATTGTATTTTACTTGGCCCAATCATGGTTTAATGTATCTCTGCCGTTGTTCGGCAAAAATTAGCTGTAATGCGGCAAACAGTGTCTGACCCGATACCCATGTAACTGACAGATCGTGTCATGATGTTTAGCGGCAAAAATTCAAAGATAAAGTGGTAGATGGACCATATATTGATGGACTATAACTACCGTTTAATCATGGCACATTTGAAAGAGCGATTACAAGCCTAGCAATCTAACGTTGTCTATCTTGATAAATTACTTTAATCCAAAATTAGCCTTGTGACCAGGTGATTGAATAACGTGTATTGCATGATCTGTATTTTACAGACCAAAGACGGCAGGAGACAGGCAAAAGAGACGCAACTCTAAAAAGAAGATGTAGCAGAATCCAGATTACAAATTTAACATGGTGAGCCTTTTTTTTTTAAAGCAGCTGATTGCTTTAATTGAGTGCATGTTCAATAGTAGTATTACTGCCTTTGTCACAGAGGTGATGATAACTAGTTTATGTTTATTATGTTTTCTTTTCAAATCTGTTTCAGGTCATGTTTATGGCTCTTATTGGTGAAGCTGCATGACTGCACATGGTTTATCAAAGAAGTGATTCTCAAAACACGAGGAAGCTCAACTGGAGGGGAGTCAATGGAAAGAGTGCCCACCCTGACAGAGGTATGATTTGTACATAGATATGTGTGGGCATACAGCTGTTCTCTCTGAAGCTAACAATTAAGGCATGTACTATACTATGTGTTTTGCTATACTGATTTGTTTTATGAATTTACTTTTTTTCCCCTTTGTTTTGTTATGTTTTTATGTCTTTGCATTGGGTTGTATAAGTTATAATTAATTAATTAATTAATAATAGTATTTTGAAATGGATTACTAGAATGTGTGCTTCTTTTAAAGTATATTTGGCCTTTTATGGGCCATGTCTGGGCCGGGGACCAGCCAACACTCAGATGACACTCAAATGACACTCAGCTAGATCAGTTTTACAGTATGTGGGCCAGACCTGGGCCAAAAGAAACAATAGAAGTAACTTTACAGTATGTGGGCCAGACCTGGGCCAAAATAAACAATAGAAGTAACTTTACAGTATGTGGGCCAGACCTGGGCCAAAAGAAACAATATAAATAACTTTACAGTGTGTGGGCCAGACCTGGGCCAAAAGAAACAATAGTAGTAACTTCACAGTATGTGGGCCAGACCTGGGCCAGAGCAAATTATTTGTATCAGTTTTCAGTAAGTGGGTCAGTTTTGGGCCAAGGACCATGCCAGCAGTGGGCCAGAATTGAAGCAAGGGTACGGCCCAGAGGTGGGCCAGACAAATTTTGCTAGCTGTCCTCTTATCATTGCTGGTGCAATCCTGGTCTGTGGCCATTTTGTCTTGAGTTCCCTGGAATAGAAGAACATCTTCTAATGGGCAATATCCACCAGCATGTCAAGGAGGCAGGGAAGAACATTTGCATTTGAAATAGTAACAATCTGAATAAGTTAAGCAATAGCAGGGGTTCTCAAAGCGGTGGTCAGGACCCCCCAACGGGTCACGAAACACAACGGAGGGGGTCACAAGATGATTTTCAGTAATGAAATAACTTATATTTATAATAACTTCTAATTTTATAATTAATATAAATAGCATATTTTAGCTAGAAATGTTAGTAGTAGCACAGTTTATATATGAATTTGATGTATTATACTACTAGCCTATATTAAAATTTCAAATAATGTTGTTAATGGCTGTTGCTGTTGCCACCTATGGGCAAAGCGGGGCGTAGCGATTCTCTGGCAATGTTAACTAATATACAGTACATATGTATGTATGTACAGTATAGGCTATACACAGTAGGCAACATATGATCCTACAATATGGTACATATGAAAACAAAGAATGTCTGTCTTATCTTTCTACCATATTATGACTCTTTGTTTGGAAGTAGTGATGTGTTCGCAGTGTTCGTAAACGTCTAGTTGAGGTTAATATCTTCACATTCTGTTGCGTTGTGTTGCATTCCTCATGTTCTGTTGTGTTTTAAACATCTTTAGTGTTTGTCACGTTTGTAGCCTTACAGATAATAGTGTTTTGTCTCTATGCAAGGTTTGCAATCCATCTTAGTTTTTTCAAAATACAGGCAGAAACACTATGTGCAATAGTCTAGTATTATTATTATAGTATAGTAGTATAATATAGCATGCTTTCATGTTTCTTCACAAAAAGACCCTGCTCTTTAAAGACTATTTATGAATGCTCTTTTTCAAATGATGCTTTCTCTCAGGCTTGAGAGACTCAGAAAGAAAAAAATTGAGGCAGTTATTTCACAATCGCTCACGTCAAAATAGCACTGCTGTCCACCCACACGCGATGATGCCTGACAAATGACAGGTATAATCAAGACTGTCAGTCATCTGCAAGAAGAACATATTTCCAGAGCAGTGTAAAAAAAGTGTGGGTCAGAAATTCTGGAGGCTAATCTATGCAATTGGGTCATTAAAATACCAGTGTCAGTGTGCCATTATTGGTTTATTGGGGGGGGGGGGGGGGAGACCTATATCATCATGTCGATACTGAGAAGGGGTAACTGAGTCCTTTGTCAGGAGGCTAATCCTTGACATGGACAGAATTATCTGCAGCTTCTACATAAGATTGTGTCCAAAGATGATGTCATTCACAGCCACCATCTTCAGACTCAGTTATGTTAAGCACAAATGTCTTCACACCTCATCTGCTGTTATGGCAGCCTGCTATTTACAGCACAGGGAAGGGGGGATTATTGGATCAATGAGGTAGTGGGTGGGTCCCTTCGCTGACACCAAAAAAAGGAGAGGAGGAACACTTGAATGTCCACGTGTTAAATGTCAAATTCTTGGGGAGGGAAGCTGAGGTCTCTTCAAAGCTCCGATCAATCTATCTCCGCCCACCCCTCCTCATTGCTGACCGCAAATCCCCCCGCCCCCACTTCCCTCTTTCCCCCGCCTTCCCAACCCGGTACTTTGGGGGGACTGTTTGGACACTCAGCACATCACGCACAATTACCCTTCAAGCTGTTCCTAGCTATTATCCCCCGCTCCCTTGCACAGCAACACATGGTATTGTAATAAAGTACGGAATGGTCAGTGTTGGCTTTTGAGTTGAGCATTTGCGTGTGTGTGTGTGTGTGTGTTTGTGCATGCGTGTGTCCTCAGTTGGAATATTGAGTTCATAACACTACTCTTTATCCTCCGTGCCTGGTTGAGAGACCATACTAGGATCAAAGAGCCTTTGAAGATCTGTATTTCTCGAGGTAGATGCAATGTACTGTAATGACAGTGCCACTCCAAATGTTTTAACAAATCTGAATGTGCATGATCTCTTGATAACCACACAAATAAGCCATAGATGTATACAACCTCCAAGCAACAGACGTATAATATGGATTGTTTTATTATTTCTTATTACCGTTATTATGTGACACATTGTGTTTATATAGTGACATTCATTAAGAGGAATACAAAATAAATACACGTACATCAAGGAAGTGTCTCCTTTGTATACCGCCATGACCATTCCCCAGGAGAATGATTCCTTGATCAGGATTTTAATTTCCAAAACACACCCTGCACACGTGTGGGCTTTATTGAGTGCTCGATTAGCCAGCCCTACTCTGCTGCCATTTGTTAGCCATGGAAAAGTGATTCATTTCCCGGGGATCTCGAGCTGATTGGACAAACCTTTGGGGAGAGGTGGATTGATTGGGTGGTTGTCCTGCATAGTCGGCCATGATGAGAAACGAGGGAACAAGCTTGCAACAGCTCTCTCTCTGTCCCTGTCTGTCCTTTTCTCTCTCTCTGTTGTTCTCCCCAGAGATCAGCAGCAAATTAATACAAATCAGAGCCTTCCTCTCTGCCCGTGTCTTGTCACTCACCTTCCCCCAGGTAGAAGAGGTGTGAGAGGACACTGGCTCAGGTGCAGCCAAGTGGAGAGCAATTGGAAGAGCGATGATTGGAATATAAGACAGCGTGTGTATTTGTGCTTGAAATAGCCTGGAGTGTGCACATACCATATTTATGTGTCTGTTTGTGTGTGTGAGAGTGTTTGAGTACACGTGAGAGAGAGTAACTATAGGAAAACCATCAAACTGACAGGTGCCCCGCCCCCATCAAAGTGACAGGTACCCTGCCCTATCCGGAAGTTGACCCTCCCCTATAGTGTGATGTCACGAGGAGGGTCCTGATCGTGGGAATTTTTTATTCCTAGCCAATCAGGAGCCTGCAAAATGGCCAGAGCATTTAATACATGGTATAAATGATCTGAATCATACAACATTAAGTGTTAATTATATAATTTTCCAAATACGTCACTTGACTGAAACCACCCCAACACCCCCTCAATCTATACCGGTAAGCCCCCCACAGAGCCCATTTAAGGCTATTATAACTGAGCTTTTAAGACTACAGCAGCCGCCTAACGATGCACATTCTAAACACTGCGATATGTCAAACCCCTGATATAAGCGATCAGCTTTTACACTCTATAAATAATGGCGAAAGCTTTGAATTATCAGGAGTCACAATACCCTGAGAATTATTAGCGCAAATTCACAGGATAAACAAAAACCTAATACAATCGCCAACACATAGTTCTCTAAATACACTGCTACATGTAGCCAACAACCCCCTCCCACATGCAGATGAGTTGATTGCATTGCCGGGTCCAAGTCAAAGGCCTACTGAACATGTTCAGATAGGGCAGGGGGTCTCGGACAGAGCTACATCTCGAGAAATATTGCCTGAAAATTTCAATAATGTTGAAATTAGACACACTATAGACCTCCCACTCGCAGGTCCAGTCATTGATTTTGCAGAATATTATCGTTCATTACAGTCTTTCTCATTCACTTTGGTACATTTCTCAGATGAGAATTGACATTCTCAAAACTACGTGTTCAACCTCCACATCATCA
>JAODLL010000007.1:4802248-4826301 GCA_026546735.1 Forbesichthys agassizii | reverse complement strand
AGTTACACGTGATAACTAGTAGGCCGACTAAACTGGTAGAAAGCCTATGATGTTGCACAATTGTCTCACCACGGACTAAGATCACGTTGTCTATAAATGACCCAGAATCACACTATTTTGGAAGCTCTGCGCAACGAACTCAGCCATTCAAAACAAAAACAACTCAGCCGTGGCGATAATACCACAGACCGCTGTATTGGGCCACCCTTAATCACAGCAAGGACATTTTCTTCACTGCGACAGGCCTAATAAGAGCAGTCTAAATTATAACTGAGTGTAACTGTTAAGCAATTATTCACCTTTAGTATTTTGTTTTCATTGTATGTTAATCTGTCACGTGTGTGTGTGTGTGTGTGTGTATTATATATATGTATATATATATGTATATATGTATGTGTGTGTGTGTGTATGTGTGTGTGTATGTGTGTGTGTATGTGTGTGTGTATGTGTGTGTGTGTGTGTGTGTGTATGTGTGTGTGTATATATATATGTATGTGTGTGTATGTGGGGAACTCTAAATTGGAACACAACATCATTTCCCCATTCAACCACAAAAGTGTATTAGGAGGATACCGTGCAGTACATTGTTGCTACTGCTTGTGTTGCATGTGTACATGTACTTAATGTGTAGCCCCGTGCCTGCTGTTGGTCTTAAACGCGTTTCCTGTTTGTGCGTGCACAGGAGAGCTTGGCAGTGGTGTATGCTCCCAGCAGGCCCAGACTCTACACCATCTATGAACCAGTGATCAGGCTGAAGGGCCAGGCCAAGACGGTGGTCACCCAGCGCCCGTTCAGCTCCAAGGAGGTGCAGAGCACCACCCTGGAGGCACCCGCTCTCAGGAGTCTGCTGCCCGCCGAGCCCCGAGGCCTGCAGAGCGTCCTGCACAAGATTGGAGGCACGGGAGCGTTTGTCTTCCTCTTTGCACAGGTAGGACGTTTCCCCGCTACTAGTGTCACGTGTCATGCAAATCATTGTTTGGCGTAACAGACGTCTGGAATGAAGCGTCATTCGAGATTGAACGTGTGTGTCGAAGCGCTGCTGTCTTGCCAAACTGCATGCATTAACGATCCAGTGACACAGAGTTGTTCTCTGGTCACATTCGGTGCCAGTGATACCCAATACAGCGTATCCAGTGTGCTGTATATCTCCCTGCCCTCTCCTCTGTGCCTTTGGCCTGCAGTCTGTGGAGCTTAGTGACTGTGAGCCAACCCAGGCCCTGGCCCTGCAGGTGCTGCTGTCTCTCTCCAAGTTCAACCAGCACCGTATCCACGAGATGGACCGTTACCACGGACACGCAATGATCCACCAGGTCCTCATCAAATCCAAGTGCATTGTGGGATATCACATGCTGAAAGTGAGTGGGATTTGTTAGAATACTTTCTTTTTTTTCGCCATACTCTCTGGTGGGCGTGTGCCGTGCTAGCGCCCGAGAACGTGAATTTGATCCGCCACCACTCCCCCTGGTGCCATTCTGACCCTGCTGTTAGCTGACCCTCTTGCCGTCTCTGTAATTGATCTCGTGTCTGCACACTGAAATGGATTCTGTCTGACGGGATGAAACACACTATGTTTACGAAACAGAACCCAGAGTTTTCTTTATATGGTCCGAGACATTTATACTCAACAATGCCTGTTGTTTGCACTAGTAAATAATACATGTAGTAGAAAAGTACATGATGTCTCAGTAGGCGCACACACCCGATTGCTTAGCAACGTTTTTATGTTAACTCAGGCTGCAGCTGAATTTACTCGTGTAACCTTAATAATCGAAACAATGCAGTCACAGACACCTCTCCTAACCCTGTCTATTACAGGTCCACTAGACTACAAGATGAATGACCACTGCAGTCTAGTAGCCGGTCACTAGAGATACACAGATCAATAGAGTCATGTCTCTCAGGGGCCTGGTTTCGTCAGAGTGATAAGGGCCCCATAAACCTTTATAGGGAATGCATTGATGCTCCTCCTGTCTGAGCTCTTAAATCAGCTCCAGCCAGATTAGGCGCTATTTCTGCACACACAGTGATTATCAATACACTTGTCAGAGCATGGTAGAGCATGTGGCTATTTGTAGGGAATGTAGCAGTTGACTTGTCCTGTTGAATCTACATAGACTCTGCTGGACGGCTGCTGTAGTGGGCCCATCGTAACGCTGGGGAAGGACGGTCAGTTTCGATTGGACAAGGAGTCCACTGCTGTGGTGCAGGATATCAGGCTCCTCTCAGAGATCCTCCTTGACTGGAAGATCTGGGCCAAGGCTCAGGTAAATGCACAGATCCACTGGACTTGAATAGTATGGATGAATGAGGGATATTAAGCTTATTTATAACGTTTTCATATAAATCTATTTTGCTGCTTTGTGCCATTAAGCCTTCTGGTTTTTCAGTGATATGTCCACCAGAGGCGATAGGCTGTACATATCATGTCCCTTTACCCATTACATACCTGTTTAGGACATGCCTGTCAAAATACCCTAGTCTGGGAAGGGGCCACATTGTAGCTTCAATGTCTGTTCACATGTCATGCCGTGCCGTGTGCACCCGTTCTAAACGCCAGGAATATGACGATGGACTGTGGCATGGCAGGCTAGTTAGCTCTTCAGTACCTACTGCTTCTTGTAGCTGCTGAAGACCACACCTTACATTTGTGTGTGTGTGTGCGCCTGTCAGCGTGGCGTGTGGGAGACCCTGCTGGCTGCGCTGGAGGTGCTGATCAGGGTGCACCACCCTCAGCAGGTGTTCAACCTCCGGCAATTCCTCAAGGCTCAAGTGGTGCATCGCTTCCTGCTCACCTGCCAGGTGTTACAGGTACAGTAAGAAGTTGAGAGAAGATGTCTCCAGGAGCTAAGGTTTGGTACCATTCACATTTGAATCCGTATCGGTTCCGAGCACCTCGAGAATTTGATACCGCTACCAAACGGTACCTTTTTTCGGTACTTTACTCTATAATGACATTCATTTAATTTATGCTATGCAGTTCGCTATGCCGTCGTCTAGGCTGAATTCGTTTTCAGTCTCTAGTCTTCATGCTCAAGGGATAAATACCTTTTCTCTTTACCGCATTGCGCATCTATTTAACATTCTGGAAATGAAGCGTAATATGCGCCATCCCATCAAAGGGACTCAATCGAGGGCACAATACCGCTTCCAGCTCTCGACAAAACATGTCGGGTGTTCTTGTAAAACATTACGTAGTTGCAGTTGAGACTGGAGCAGTGAGATTAACAGACCGTTGTAGAAGCGGACCGAGCAAACTCTTGCAGTGGAATGATGAGAGCAGGAATTAGGTCACATGCGCACACATCTTCGGTGTTGAACACAGGTAAGATCAGACTAGCCTTATAGCAGCAATATTTACAACGTCCTCATTTCAGATTCAAAACTGTAGGCTACAACTACAATTAATGTCACTATTGAAAGTGTGCCAAGCTAACATAAGGTACTGTTTTCTGCTTCAGAGAATGTAGTTGAAATGCATACACACAGCGTAGGCTACTAGCAAGGTAGGGGGCATTCTGGAAATCTGAGGGAAGCAAATTTCAATAATGCTTAAAACTCTTAAAACATGTCTGTAAAGAATTAGTCAGGCAGTTTTTTTTTTCCATAGGCAACATTAAATTACTGTAATGTACAGAGAGTAAAGTACTGGTACTGAATTTGAAGTACCGGCCCCAGTATTGATTCAAATGTGAATGGTACCCAACCCTAATGTCCTGATATGTCTCAGGAACGTTGGGCCATGTCCTGACATGTCCTCAGAGAACGTTGTGCCATCTACTGAAACGTCCTCAGAGAACGTTTGGCCTTTTCCTGCAGGAACACCAGGATGATCATCTGACGTCCATCCCGCAGGACGTCTGTCTGTCCTTCGTCAGGATCATCCAGGAAGTGCTGGGCTCCCCTCCAGACCTGGACCTGCTCCGGCTGGTTTACAACTTCCTGTTAGCTGTGCACCCGCCCACCAACACCTATGTCTGCCACATGCCTAGCAGCTTCTACTTCTCGCTGCACATAGGTGAGGAAGGAATCTTTGTCGGGAGCAGGACCATCCAGTGGGTCATTGGATGCGTTCTGGGCGGTGGTTCAGCATTGTGAAGTGATATTTCTGATTAATACTACTTAACAAATGCATATATTTTTGGTTTTCATGTTATCTTGTGTGTTTGCTTGTGTGACCACAAAATGCTGTTTCTCATAGCTCATGAATCCCTGTGGACATGACAAGTTACTTCTTCTTGTGGGCAGTTGGTAAGAGACTGAGAACCACTGCTCTCTCTCAGCCATGTGCCTTTAAGGTTGTGACCTTTGGTTTCCTCTGTGTGCATTAGATGGCCAGATGTACCAGGAGAAGGTGCCGTCCATTATGTACCTGAGACACAACAGTGGAGGCAAGTCTGCCAGCAGCTCGGTGGTTTCTCTCTCCCCCACTGTCACCGACCCCCCTCCAGAAGGTGTGCTTCTACATCCCTCCACTAGGCAAAAACCTCTAGAATTAAAGGCAGGGTATCTCATTCTCCGGAACGCTTGCTAACCTCGAGGTCAAATCAAAACAAACTTCCTCAGAAGCTCCCGCCCCACACATTGAAACACATTTGAAGCCAAAGGCTTTGTTGTTATAAGTGGTGTTCGCCACTTTCCTATTTACTTTTCCTATTTACAGATCCAGGGCTGTGTAGAAGTACTAGATTATTTTTTCAGCAAGCAGGGATGGTAAGCTAGCGACATGCAATGAGATATTTGGTGAATTTGACAAAAAGCGGACTATACCTTTTTAAAGGGATAGTATAATTATTAATTAGCATGTATAATACCAGAGAGAGGTCATGGTTTGTTTCTGTTCTTTATGAATACAGGTATGATTACTGTTTTTGTGTTGGTTGCGTGTTTTGGATACCATTTATTTCTGTTTTGACAAACCTTTGAATTTGTTTGTTTGAAGATACTTTTTTAGTACAGCCTCCTTCTCCTAGTGCAGGAAATGAAACAAGTGTGTATGGAGTATCACTTCAACATATAGATGAAGTGTCCGTCCACATGGAACAGTTGTGGACACAAACAGCACATTGGCATGACTTGCAATTCAGTAAGGCTACAGTACAGTGTTATAGCGTCTAATAGTATTTCTTGGAACAAGACAATAGCAGTTATTAGCACCCACCCTTAATCAACTGTAAAGGCTCTCTGGGGTCTAGACTAGAGAGAGTCCCGTTCTTAAATATAGTTCTGTGGGGAGACAAGACAACATATTATTGCTACTTTCAGCTTCCCATAATCTAAGCAAATATTGCTGGCATTTAAAACCTTGATGATGACTTAGAAAATGCCTTACAGGAAACTGTCTTTCATAATGTTCTTACATGAAGACTAAACATAATAATAATGTTGTTTCCAGGTCAGCTCCACCCACCCTCTCCTGAGCATGCAGGTGAAGACCAGATGTTACACCCGCCCAGCCTGGTGGCCTCTCCGTACTCCTCCCCCACTCTGACACCTCGCCCGGCGCACGGCAGCGACGCCGGAGAAGGCGACAAGGACTCCGTGGTTACCCAGCAGGCCCTGGGCAGCACAGAGACCCTGAAGAGGGCCGGTGGAGCAGACTCACAGCAGCTCTTCAGCAGCTGTGAGTCTGCCAAGACCCTGTGTGACCCCAAGGAGGCCCTGAGCACGCCCTCCATCAGTGTGGAGGAGGAGCGCGACCATGGGGCGGAGGTGGCCAGCTCGGCCCAGGGCAGCGCGGGGACGGCAGAGACCCAGGACCGCATCGACTGGCCCGGCGACGAGGCTCCACGCCGCCCCGACAGCCTGAAGGGCATCCAGTCCTTCCAGAGGAGCCACAGCAACCTGGCCAGCCTGGGCCTGGCCTTCCCGGCCCCCAGTGGCTCCATGGCCATCGGCCGCTGGCCCACGGTGGCCGACCGAGGCACCCTGCCTGAAGAATGGGAGAGCTACACCTATTCCCCTGGCTACGACCGGAGCCACAGCAAGACTGACAGCAATGACAGGTACCACCCCCGCTCTGGACCATTAATACCAAAGTGTTACCAGCCGTACGGCTTATCCAATGAACATAGCTTTATTACCTTTCTTAATTTTGATTCTGAGAAACTGTCTGCTAGAATAATTTGCACTGGCCATTTCCATTGTATTTTATCTGGCTCTATTTGAGCGGGTATATACTCATTTTAATTGGATGTAATTTAAATCCTAGATAGTAAAGTTTCCAAGTTTATTTGTCAAACACACATAATCAGGCAGCACTCTGTAATAAAATGCTTGACAAAGCAACATCTCATTTAATTAAATGGGTTGAAAGTGGATGTCCCTTTCCTTTTAATCATTTCATTATTGGTTACTAGATGTTGCTGTAGTTACTGCACCAGGCAGGACTATAAGGTATCTATTCAAAGCCTTTTATCAGCTCCCTTTGGCATCATTAGAGAAGAGCATATTTATACAATGTGTTTATTGAACCAAAGGACATGATCTGTTATGACTTGAATTAGTCACAAAGACTGTAAACATTTAGCCTCTGTCCTTGTGATGCATGTACCACCACTACTGGCTTACAAGAGCAGTCCAACTAATTATCAAAATATCTTATGACATATTAATTTATATTGCCATCTGCAAATGTACACTATATTGCCAAAAGTATTGGGACACCTCTCCGAATAATTGAGTTCAGGTGTTCCAAGCACTTCCATGGCAACGTGTGTATAAAGTAGGCCTAGGCATGTAATCTGCTTCCGCAAACATTTGTGAAAAAATGGGTTGCTCTCATTCAAGCGTGGTACTGTGATAGGTTGCCACCTGTGCAATAAGTCCATTCGTGAAATTTGCTCACTACTAAATATTCCACGGTCAACTGTTAATGTTCCACAGTCAACTACGAACGGTGCGTAAAACCCTTCATGGAATGGGTTTCCAAGGCCGAGCAGCTGCACACAAGCCTCACATCAAGTGCAATGCAAAGAGTCTGATGCAGTGGTGTAAAGCACGCCGCCACTGGACTAGAACAGTGGAGACGTGTTCTCTGCAGTGACGAATCACTCTCCTTGGTAATGCGATGGACGAGCCTGGGTTTGGCGGTATTTGCCTGACTGCATTGTGCCAAGTGTAAAGTTTGGTGGAGGGGGGATTATGGTGTGGGGTTGCTTTTTAGGACTTGGGCTTGGCCCCTTAGTTCCAGTGAAAGGAACTGTTGGACAATTTAATGCTCCCAACTTTGTGGAAGCAGTTTGGGGACGGCCCCTTCCTGTTCCAAGATGACCAGTGCACAAAGCAAGGTCTGTAAAGACATGGTTGAGCGAGTTTGGTGGGAAGGAACTTGACTAGCCTGCACAGAGTCCTGACCTCAACCCGGTAGAACACCGTTGGGATGAATTAGAGCGGAGACTTCGAGCCATGCCTTCTCGTCCAACATCTGTGCCTGACGTCACAAAGCACTTTCCCATACTCCCCATAATTCCCATACTTCTAAACCTTGCGGACAGCCTTCCCAGAAGAGTTGAAGCTGTTATAGCTGCAAGGGGTGGACCAACCCTAACACCAAGGCCTGTCCTCCTGGTCTCATATCTACATTAATAGACGTTCCCTTTTTCCTTTTTATCTTCTAAATAACTCATAGCTCGTGCCATAGTTCCAGTACGGAGGACTGCCTGGTGCTGATCTGCTGTGGACTCTACGACCTCCTCAGAGGGGTTCTGCTGCTGCTGCCTGACCTCATGCTGGACGAGGTGATGGACAAGCTCATCCAGCCTGAGGCTCTCATCGTGCTGGTCAACCACTCCTCGCCCCTCATCCAACAAGGTGTCATGAAGGTGGGACTTCTGTCCGCTATAATGGGCCCCTCCTGTTTTTATCTAGCGGGACCGTTTTACCGTGGTCTTAGCTGTGCTGCTACATACAGTAGCTTTCTTCTGCCTAGCCTGTTAACAGGGTGACCAGGCCTATTCAGCACAATTCATCTTTCACCACAGCTGATGTGTGCATGATTTTCACTTTAGATATTATTGTACTGTGGTGTAATGGACAACTGGGGTGGTGCAGTAGTATAATTAGCCCAAAAGCCTAGCCCGTAACGTACATTTAAGTCTTTGTTCTTGCTACACCTGCAGCACACGTGCGGCGAGTACTTGAGGTATCCTCAAGGGTATTACGACAAGTTTCCCTGGCTTTAACATGTCACAATAGGGGACACACAAGACAAGAATATAACCCAGCAGCGGGGCATATTTGAGCCGGTAAAGGGGGAAGATCTGCTGATTCTTATCTAGCATTAGAGGAAGCTTTCCTCCAGGAACATTCTTTGAGTGGCCTCTAGGTTAGATAGCTCTATAGAAATGCAGTCCATTCTTTGCTCCTGTGGTGTGTGTGTGTGTGTGTGTGTGTGTGTGTGTGTGTGTGTGTGTGTGTGTGTGTGTGTGTGTGTGAAAACATAAAATAAATAGATTTCTCTGTGAACTTGCAGTATAACACTCTCTCCCTCTGGCAGCTGTTGGATGCCTATTTCAGCAGAGCCGTAAAGGAGCAGAAAGAGAAGTTCCTGAAGAGCCATGGCTTCTCCTTGCTGGCCAACCAGCTGTACTTGCACCAGGGCAGCCAGGGCCTGCTGGAATGCTTCTTGGAGATGTTGTTTGGGCGCCCTGTGGGTCTGGAAGAGGAGTAAGTCATGGGAGGACAATGGCACCAGAGATGGAGGAAACGCACGTGGGAACACATGCATGGGATTTCTAATACTGCTCTAGACTAAATAGTAGTGGTCAATGTGAACCTCTTCTGAGCTGTTTCTTTAAAGGATAAGAAGTAAATGATATAATTGACGCTGAAACCATGATTGAAACATATATTTTAGAGTGTTATATAACTAAAAAAGGTATTGGAATATCCAAACACCCCCATTTTGAGAAGCTGTGTCCTGTCCAGCGTTTGGCTCATTTCCCTTTTCCCGCCTCTAGTCTGGACCTGGAGGAAATGGACTCCATCTCGCCCTTCAGGAAGCGCTGCATCATCCCGGTGCTGGGGCTCATAGAGAGCTCCCTGTACGAGAACGCCCTGGTGCACAACACCCTGTGCATGCTGCTGCAGCTGGTCAACGCGTGCCCCAAGCTGGCCGACATCCTGCTGGACCACGGGCTGCTCTACGTGCTCTTCAACACCCTCTCCACCCTCAACGGCATGGAGAACGGGTACGAGGCTCACGTGCACACACACACACACACACACACACACTGTCTCTCCCTGTGCTGCAACGCCAAGTGAACCATGACCTTGTTATCGGCGTTGTCATTCATTGGACTTGAATTACGGGTGCAGCATACTGGACGGGAACGGTTTGCTGTTGGGAGCATTGCTTGATCTTGCCTCAGCGTTGTTTCTCAAGTTACGTTAACACCGCCTCTATCTTGGTCCCATCTGTACTCTTCTTCACCTTTTTGTGAGCGTGGGCTTTGTTAGCAGGAGGAAGAGAGGAGGGTCAGGAAGTCAGTGTGATTTCAGTACAATGCTACTAGTAACATGTAAAGTGTATATGTTGCATTGCAACAGTAACTGGCATTGCTAGCACAACAGGTGTTAGTGGGCGGACATTTGAATGAATGCAGGTTTAGTTAATTAAACTCTTCTTGTTCATTGGTCACCAGAGACAGTACAAGCTAGAGTCCCTCAATTGTACAAATGTGCATGCCTGGCCTCCTATCCACACTAGACCTTCCATTTTCCTATTTTGTCTTGTGAATAACTCATTAGTTGGCTGAACACGTGGATTGTGAGATGAAATATGGTGCAACAACACTTCTTCACTGTTTATCCCCACAGGAATGGTAACCACGGTAACTACAGACAACAAGTGACTCACGTCTATGTGTGTAATTGTGAACCAAATGGTACTCAATGCTGTTGATTCACTTTTTGTACAAGCACCATAATGCTTTCCTCTCTCCTCTGCATTCCCTTGAATGACTACAAGCACCATAATGCCTTGCTGTCCTCTCTCCTCTCAGCATTCCCCTGAATGACTACAAGCTGCTGGTGTGTGACATCCAGCAGATGTTGGTGGCAGTGACCATCCATGCCTGCAGCTCCTCAGGCTCCCAGTACTTCCGCATCATCGAGGACCTCATCACCCTGCTGGGCTTCATGCAAACCAGCAGGGTGCGCCGCACACAGGGTCAGGACACGTACAGTACGCTGTCATTGGCCACACACGTTTGTACACATCAATCTACTCTATGCAGCCCTCTTATATGATTATGCATCATCCACTATTAAAGGTGGAGGCAGCGATTGTCAGCAAATAGTTTTTTGTCAAATTCAGCAAATATCTACTCACTAAATAGACAGTTGTCTGTTTTGTGTGCATGTTGAATGGGTAATCTGGTGTTCCTACACAAGTTGATAGTCAGATAATATCCCCGGACTACCACAACAATACTAACACGAAAAATAATGTATAGAACATTACACATGAAATAATTTGTTGATAACACAAACTAGCATGTCTATTTGCAACATATTAATTCCCACGGAGATTCTATATCATAGCAACCAAAGCGTCTCAGCTGAAAAAACGCTGCGCTTCCAAAAAGCGCAGCTACCGCTCTCCGCCAGTTGGGTTTTTTCAGCAGAGCGACCGCCGTTTTCAGCTAAGGAAAAAAGCTTTGGTGGACACGCAGCCTAAGGCATTGAAAGGAGAGGTCTTATAGTGGTGCATATAGTATGTATGTTTGTTTCTTAGAGATGGCAGTGGCTCTGCAGTATCGCGTTCTCCAATCAGCTATAGAGTTCATCAAGACCACAGCCAATCAGAACCCCCAGAAGCCCAGCGGCTCGGCGAACATCCCCAGCTCCCCGCACCACGCTATCTATCAGAAGCGAAAGAGCATCGGGGGTGAGTGTGTGAGTGCGTGCGTGCGTGCGTGCGTGCGTGTAATCCCGTCGTGTGTCCACATCCCACTGCTGTGAATGTGTTCCCAGCCGTGCTCTCACCCATGTGTCCTCATGCTAACCCCCAAGGTTCCACGGCCATGAAAGACTGCATTATCCCCCGCATCCCCAGACAGCACTACTGCTCCTACGGCCATATCCCCATGTCCCCTCCCTTCACGTTCCTCTCCCAGGACTCCCCTCTCCCCTCCCCCTCTGGAGGTCCATCGGCCTACATGCACCACTGTGACTCAGGTAGCCTGTGTGAAGCCCCTCCCCTTCACAGAGAAGAGCATATTCCTCCCTAAGGGGAATATGAAGGGGTTTTATTGTCGTTTGTTTTGCAGTGAACTCACCTTCCGCCCCTCCCTCCTCTCTCCAGGCCTCAGCAGGGGCTTTAAACTGCCCAGTACACTCCAGCATTACTGGTGCCTCTAATACCTAGTCCACATGTACTCTGCAATACATTTTTTAATGGGGATTTTCCTTCGTTGTAAAAAAAAAAAAAAAATTATAATAATTTCCATGCAGCAGTTTATAAAAATAAAAACTTGGTCCACATGAAAATGAAACTGCATGTTTTCAAGCCTGAGGATTAAAATGCCGTACGTAAACAGGGTTTAGTGACGCACAGGCTGACGTTACAAAACCAAAAACAGTTTAACCTGTCTACACTTGAACACTGAATGCAGTTTTTTAATCTTCACCCTGGAAGGAGCTCTGCTAAAACTCTGTACGTAATGATCACACACTGTTTACGTGTGCATGAAAGGCCAAACATTTAAAGATAGCCGTCTACGCGTGGACTAGGCATAAGATACTGTTTCTCTCTGCCTCTCATTGAGATTCTGTCTAACCTTCCCATTCTAGTTGCATAGTCTGAACTGCTGACTGTTTCCGCTTTGCCACCCTTCCCCTCTCAGGCCGCCGCCGCTTCTCTCTGTCCCAGTCGGATTCTCTGCTGACGCGCATGCGCTCCGTGGCCAGCGACGAGCTCAGCCACATGATGCAGAGGCGCATGAGTCAGGAGAACCCCATCCGCGCCAGCGAGACGGAGTTGGTGCAGCGCCTGCAGAGGCTTGTGGTGCTGGCCGTCAACAGACTCATATACCATGGTAACCAGCACATCCCAGTCACAGGGCTTCTCAGTGTGTTTGGATGGAATTAGTGGGCTAGCTACAGCTAGTTATTTTATTACATTTTTTCCTGTCTTTCTTGTTTGCTATTATTTTTGAATATTCAATATAAATGGACTGAATGCTGTTTATGGTGTATTTGCTGCCATGGTATTGGCCAATGGCCACATTATGCATCAAGTAGTACTTTAGCTCACGACTGCCCTCTTGGGGCCGGGGTGAGGATCGCATAGAGGTGGTGGATCACCTTGCCCTCCCTCCGTCTGTGTGCCGTTTCCAGATGTGAGCCAGGACTTCTACGAGCTGCTGAGCATCCCCGACTCCCCCGAGCACCCGCCGCCGGACACCACCGACGCCGGTGAGCACGCCCAGCAGGACGAAGGCAGCTCCAGCTCCGTCTCACCCATCCCCTTCCCCCTGCCCCCAGCCAGCAAGAAGAGCTTCCAGAGGGACATCCGGAGGCTGATGATGGATGGGATCAAGATCAGTCTGGTACAGCCTGCTTTATCCTATTCACACTGGGGGTTTCAGTCAGGACCACTGCAAGCTAAGGGAACAGCTACGTCACTGTCTAGTTCTTATACTATGTTATACTTAGTGGCATTGTGGGAGCAGAAACAGACACCCCCCCCCCCCCCACTCACAATCTTCCCCCACAGGGTACAGGACAGAGCAAGCATCAGTGACAACACCATGACATTGATTCTGTCTTTCTGTCTTTATTCAGGTTATATTTGCAGGGACAGTACACATTAATATACATACCTGTAAACGTGCAGGTTCAGCCACATAGGTTAATCTTCAACTGTAGTCCGAAGCGGCATTCTTAAAGGTGTCAGAGTGGTGGTGGTCGCTTGCAATACACTTCGATACGTAATGGCAACGGCTCGGTCTGTTTTTAAAAACAAGCACCCTGAATGAGTTTAGGCAATCGTATGCTTAGCAGGCCATCAGCTGGGCCATTGCAATCAGCTGATGTCTGATGTCCGTGGCCTGCGACACCTATGGCGACGCTGGCTCTGTCGTCATGGCGAATGTGTCTGACTGACATCCGTCTGGTGGCTATTGGGCCTTCAGGGCAGCGCGGGACGCGGCGGAGCCCCGCCTCAGCAGTGGCGTAAGATCCTGTGGTCGTGCCGGGACACCTTTCGGGTGCAGATAGGCCGCCTGCTGGTGCACACGCTCAGCCCTGCACTACCGCTGTCTGACAGGAAGGAGGCGCTGGAGTTCGTGTTTGACTCCAAACACTCTGAAATCCTCAGGGAGAGCCTCAGCCCAGGTCTTGAGGTGAGTAATCAGGTGCACTAGCACCCACGTTGACGAGTCAATAGCTGTTCTTTAACTTTAGACAAGCACTGCAATTCAAAGGCACAGGTCCTCCCCTCCTCTCTGAGGCTTCCTCCCTTTTGATTTTAGTCATCTCGTGTATAATGTAGTTCTCAGACAGCTTTTGAAAGACCGCAGATGTAATGTCTACAGCCTCTTCATCAGCCCCCTCACGTTGCCATGGAAGCCTTTCATTCCACCCGCGTCTGCACACGGAGATGCGCTCTCTCTCCTCCAGAGCATCGCTGAAGGTCGACAGCGCCGGCCTGCGTCGGGCTCGTGCGCCTGTCCGTCAGCGCGTGCGGACCCGACGGAGCGCAGCTGACGCGTGCGTCTGTCAACTGTGCTCTGTCCCTCCTGCGCAGCACGGCCCTAAGCTGGCCCTCTACCTCTATGAGATGCTGCACGACCACAGAGACGGCCTCAGCAAAGAGGAGCAGAGCGCCGTGGGCATGTTCATGACCTCCCTCAAGCTGTGTGGCCATCGATGCATCCCCCCCAACGCACCGCACAAGCCTGATTTGATCAAGGCCATAATGGAGGTACATAAACCACAGGGGTCCAGGGTTGGGAGTAGGTTGGAGGTATGTCATTCATATTGGCCTTGGCTTAGTTCATCTGCTCCTTTTAGGAACAGTTAAAATACCAAGCAGAAGAGAAGACCAGCAAAGTGGCCTGGGAAAAGAAAGTGTCCAACTCACAGAGAGGGTGAGAAGCATTTTGAAGTCTTTAACAGATTATTAATGTTTTGTGCCGCTATATATTTCATTCAGTTTTTTTGTTGTTTTTTTTACTTCTCTTTTAATTCTATTGCAGTCTTATCCAGAGGCTGGATGGGAAGTCTAAAGACATCTCCAAAATCGCAGCGGATATCACTCAGAGTGTGTCCCTACAGCAAGGCATGGAGAGGAAGAAGGTCATCCAGCACATCAGAGGCCTCTACAAGACAGACCTGAGCGCCAGCCGCCACTGGCAGGAGCTGGTGCAGCAACTGACGCACGATCGGTGAGAGCCCCACTCCACCAGCCCTCAGTAGAGCCCCACTCCACCAGCCCTCAGTAGAGCCCCACTCCACCAGCCCTCAGTAGAGCCCCACTCCACCAGCCCTAAGTAGAGCCACACACACCACCAGCCCTCAGTAGAGCCACACACAGCACCAGCCCTAAGTAGAGCCACACACAGCACCAGCCCTAAGTAGAGCCCCACACAGCACCAGCCCTAAGTAGAGCCCCACACAGCACCAGCCCTAAGTAGAGCCACACACAGCACCAGCCCTAAGTAGAGCCACACACAGCACCAGCCCTCAGTAGAGCCCCACACAGCACCAGCCCTCAGTAGAGCCCCACACAGCACCAGCCCTAAGTAGAGCCACACACAGCACCAGCCCTAAGTAGAGCCCCACTCCACCAGCCCTCAGTAGAGCCCCAGAGATTATTTTTAGATTAGACACATCTCTAGAGAAAATGGTCAAAGTGTGATGATGATAAACTATGGGGAAGGACAAATTAAATGGTAATGCAACTCTGTTTGAAGTGAGTCAATTAGAAATGTGCTCACGCTTGAACTGTGTGTTTTAATGATATGCAAGCAGGCTTGTGAGGGCTCAGTGTGGTGGCATTGTGCTGTGTTTCAGTGCTGTATGGTACGACCAGACGTCTTACCCGACATCTTGGCAGCTGGACCCCACAGAAGGGCCCAACCGGGAACGCCGGCGGCTGCAGAGATGCTACCTCACCATCCCCAACAAATACCTGCTAAAGGACAGACGCAAGGCAGATGGTGAATAAGACTGCCGCATTCGTATGTCTGTCCCCGCACTGTCGCATCCAGTGCTCTCAGTCTGCCAACCTTGTGTCACCCTGCCCAGATGCCGTCAAGCCCCCGCTGTCCTTCCTGTTTGAGGATAAGACCCATTCCTCCTTCTCGTCCACAGTGAAAGACAAGGCCACAAGCGAGCCCATCAGGTATAGTTCCCAACCTCTCTATCGTCAACAACAACATGACATCCCCAGCCACTATAAATAGTGGCTGCAGTAGGCTTGTGTTACACCGACTGTGTTCTCTGGTGTCGTCGTCAGGTTCACCAGGCGCTGTGTCAGCGTTGCCCCGTCCAGAGAGACAGCAGGGGAGCTGCTTCTCGGTGAGATGCTGCCCGCGCATAGCACAGAGGAAAACACACTCTCCTGCAGCCACTATCGAATACACTGTATAATAATGTGTGTGTGTGTGTGTTAGGTCTTCTCTGAAGGGTGTGCTTGTTTAATAGAGACTCTACCTGTGTTGCAGGGAAGTCCGGGATGTACTTTGTGGAAGACAATGCTGCTGATGCTCAGGACACCCAGGTACAGCAAAGCTGTTAGGGGACGTCTATGCCTGTCGCCTTTAACAAGGATTGTTGTGAATTTAAAGGCGCACTCCTTGATGTGTGGCTGAGACGTTGTTGGTTAGAAACTCCTCTCACTTCTCTCTACTATAATCTCTTGATTATAAACATGGCTGTTCTCTACCCTGCCCTCCTCTGTGTCTTCATGAGAGAGCTTGTGTGTTTGGACAGAGTCTTCATGGGGAGACCGAGGCTGCCTCTTTTTCCTGGACGTACGAGGAGATCAAGGAGGTCCATAAGCGGTGGTGGCAGCTGAGAGACAACGCCGTGGAGATCTTCCTGACCAACGGCAGGACCCTGCTATTAGCATTCGACACCACCAAAGTAAGGCTGGTCATGCCACTGTAGGTAGCCTTCTGCTCATGCCCAAAGGGTGACCCTACCAATCCACTACTGTTGTCAGTGTCCTCATTAGCAGGTCATCGGACCGCTCCAGTGGTCATATAATAGTCTATGGCTGTCCAGTCTGTAATATTAATACAGAGGAATGGGACATTTTGGACAATTTAGTTTTAGACCTCAAACTTATTAAAAGTGTTATCAAATGCATTGCATTTGAAATTCCCTAAAACATAAAATATTCAGTTTTATTCCAATTTCTTGTTTGTCATAACACAGAGAAGCTTATAACACAGTACATAGGCATGTACTAATATGGGACCAAGTCAGGGTCATTGTTTTGAAGGGCTGGGTATTATTGGCATCATGACAGATGGATCCCTAGAATTTTATCTGGATACAATTCATATAGCAGTGCATTGCAATACTCGTAGTAATTTAACTAAATTAATGTAATTAACTCAATTAAATTCTGTTTATTAAATAATGTATTGATGATTGAGTTATAGTCTTCATTTTGTATTTCTATTCCCTGTCTTGTATACAATGTATTTTCTTTGTTCTTAATAAAAATGTTTTTATTATATTGATGCTATGGGCTTGAAATGTGATACTATTGTAAAAATAAGTATTGTTTTACTCTGCTATCTCAAATATTTTTTTGCCCAACCCTATTATGTATGTATGTATCTGTATGTATGTATGTATGTATAACATTTTTTGTAGCTTTATAAATATTTTGCGTGTAGAAAGATTTGATAGCTCAAATATCCTGAATTTGAGCATTTTATGTAATGTGCATAGTTCCGTGATGACGTCTACCACAACATCCTGACCTCTGACCTGCCCAACCTCCTGGAGCACGGCAACATCAGTGCCCTCACGCAGCTGTGGGGCTCAGGGCAGATCTCCAACTTCGAGTACCTCACGCACCTCAACAAGCACGCGGGGCGCTCCTTCAACGACCTCATGCAGTACCCTGTGTTCCCTTTCATCCTACGGGACTACACCAGCGAGACGCTAGACCTGCAGGACCCCAACATATACAGGTGAGCGTCGAACACTGGGCAGCAATGTGTGTTGATGACAAGGCATGGGAAATAAAGTGGTCTTTCTGACGGTTGACTCACATGCCACAATTCCGAAGTTTGTGTTTTTTGGAAATACATTGCTGTTAAAGTTTGAGAATATATGTGCCGCTTGGCAATTGTCGTGATAGATGAGTACAGACATGCTTTACTGACGTGTAATTTGTTATTTGAATAATTGGATGCTGTGCAGAAGACAAATAGATCCTGTCTGCATCAGGACTCGTGACTGGAAATCAAAGCCGCCGTCATTTATCATCCGAGAACATTAGGGTACTTTTTGTAGTGATTTTACATCGGCTTCAGAGCATGGCTCGCAGTCGTAAACCTGGACATATTGCTTTGTTGAAACAGCAGTTGGACATCATTGTAATAAAAAAATGCATTGAATGTAAATTCTCATTGACTCATTTATTTTTTAACTGACATAATATCAACATGTAATACTTTTAATTATAATACCAAGCAGTATGGTAGTATTCTTGGTGCTGAATCTATTCCATGAATAGAATATGTGATTGTGGCTGAGGAACACTGTTTCGTCATTGTCACTACAGGAACCTGAACAAGCCCATAGCGGTTCAGTCAAAAGAGAAAGAAGACCGTTATGTTGACAACTACAAGGTATGATGTCACCGTTATATGCAGCCTGCATTCCTTTATTGTTTAACCCGTTCTCCTGAGAGTGACGTCCCTGTGTTTGCCTTGTAGTACTTGGAGGATGAGTACAAGAAGGGCATTCACGAGGATGACCCCATGCCCCCTGTACAGCCTTATCACTATGGTTCACACTATTCCAACAGTGGCACTGTGCTGCACTTTCTTGTTCGAATGCCTCCCTTCACAAAGATGTTCCTGGCTTACCAAGGTGAGTTGCACACCCTAATCATCCGCCTTTGTCAGGACGGAGAGGTCAAAGCACAAGGTCGAGACCAATAAGACCCTTTTAATCGTACTGCTGCATAGCGCCACGCACTGTATATGTAGCATAAAAGATATGGCTCTGTGCAAAGCATGCATTCTTACCAGTTGTCTTAAACGTTCATTGAGAGAAAGTCTGTGGCCACCGTAACAACAGATAATTATCAACAGATAATCATCACTTATCTGTACGAAGCTTTTAGCGGCTCTCCATTGCAGGCGGTCCACATTATGTTGCCATCCCTATCTTCAAAACCCTAGATGTGCAGTGCTTTTAGCACTGTGTGCCTAATGTATGCGTGTGCAGGGTTTAAACTTAGTTGTCTGCTGTTGTCTCATGTCTTTTAGCTATTGAAGGGTTTCTCCTTTCATACCACTCCTTTCAGTCAGTAGATTTTTTTTCTTTTCTTTTTTTTAAACATCTCTTTGCCCTTTTTATCTGTTTTCCCTTTCTCCCTCATCTAATTTGTAATTCCTCTGAAGGGTCCTGTTTTCTAATGTCACTTTAATCATATGCATCAAATCCGGTTCTACCATGAAAGGGGATCGTTTCAATCAGAGAGGCCAATTTGTGATTGTGATTATCTTTGGCCTTGACCAGACCAGAGTTTTGATATTCCGGACCGGACCTTTCATTCCATGAACACAACGTGGCGCCTCTCCTCATTCGAGTCCATGACTGACGTCAAAGAGCTCATTCCCGAGTTCTTCTACCTCCCAGAATTCCTAGTCAACAGAGAGGGTAGGACATAGTTCTGCTAGATGGTGTTTGACTTATTTCTTTGGCCCTATTTCATTAAAATGTCAGTTAATAATATTAGTAATAGGTCAGTTGTATATACATAAACTAGGTAAGTAAATTGAGGTTTTGCCCTCCATTTGTGCAGGCTTTGATTTTGGGGTGCGTCAGAACAGCGAGCGCGTTAACCACGTGAACCTGCCACCCTGGGCCAGGAACGACCCCCGTCTCTTCATCCTCATTCACCGGCAGGCGCTGGAATCCGACCAGGTCTCCCAGATGCTGTGCCAGTGGATCGACCTGGTGTTTGGCCTCAAGCAGAAGGGCAAGGCGGCAGTCCAGGCCATCAATGTTTTCCACCCAGCTGTGAGTGACATGCTGTTTTTCTTCATGTTTACCTTTTAAGGGATTGTATAGGGCAAATATGCTTTATTTTCCTGTAAACTGTGTGAAGCACTGCTCCACATAATGGCACGGCTAGAAATCACTGCTTTTTCTATCATTAAAAATAATATAAACACAATCCTCCTCCCCCCTTCCTGATTCAGTTTGAGAACCACTGAGTTGAACCACTGATATACTGTATTCCTATCCCAACCATTTGATGTGCTCAGTGGATACACATACAGAACCAACCAGTAGTACAGTACATCTTCAGGCATGTCCTCCTCACATAGTTTGTACAATGCGCCTGCACAACGCACCGCTCGTCCGAAGGGCAAAGGGAACAACCTGTGGTTGTCGTTTGAATTGTCGTCGTCCCTGCAGACTTATTTTGGCATGGATGTTTCGGCCGTGGAGGACCCAGTGCAGCGACGAGCCCTGGAGACCATGATCAAGACATACGGCCAGACACCCAGACAGCTGTTCAGCGCCTCCCACATCAGCAAGGCTGGGCCCAGGCTCATGATGGAGGGGGAGCTGCCTGCAGCCATGGGTCTACTGGTGCAGCTGGCCTTCAGGGAGAACAGAGAACAGGCCAAGGAAGCGCTCTACCCGGTAGGCTTGGCTGTGCTGTTGAAATGCACCGTTAGTTCCGATTAGACGGCAGGAATTAGCGATTTTGACGACGCCTTGTTGGATGGCTTGCTCAGACACAGGCTGCCATCGTTAACTGTCCGTCGGCCTCATTTGCTTAATGTCATCCGCTCTCCCGTTGAATGTGTAGAGTCCCCTCCCGTGGATAAAGGGCCTGAAGTGGGGTGAATACGTAGGGTCCCCCAGCGCTCCTGAGCCGGCGGTGTGCTTCAGCCAGCCACACGGGGAGAGGTTCGGCTCTCTGCTGGCCCTGCCCACACGAGCCATCTGTGGACTGTCGCACCAATTCTGCCTCATGATGATTTACAGCAAGGAGCAGGGTACGACCGCTCAACACACGGCTGCGTATTGACTGGCCCGGGAGCCAGAGTGCACGTTTCGTGACGGCTTTGCCTTGACCCCCCCCCGTGTAGGTGTCAGGAGCATGCGCAGCACAGACATCCAGTGGTCGGCCATCTTGAGCTGGGGCTACGCAGACAACATGCTGCGGCTTAAGAGCAAGCAGAGCGAGCCGCCCATCAACTTCATCCAGTGCTCACAGCTTCACCAGGTACCCCGTTGAGGTTCCCTCTCACGACACACACAAGCGCCACACACACCTGGGGAAAGCAGAGCCCAGGTTTTCATGCCTTGGCCCTCTAGTGGCAGGAATCTGTGTGGCAGGGAATAACACGTGGATTCCATGATTCTTAAGGTGCCACTTGTCTGCCTGCCTGTCTGTCTGCCAGGTCACCAGTTGTGCCTGGGTGCCCGATGGCTGCCAGCTCTTCACCGGGAGCAAGTGTGGAGTCATCACCGCCTACAGCAACCGCTTCACCAGTGCCATGGTCTGTTTCCATGACGACAGCTATGCCTCCACCCCCACCCTTTCTCTCTCTCCCACACTCCACGTCGGTACCCACCCACCCACCATCCATTATCCCACCCTTCCTGCATCACGGCACACAAGCGCTCTGGGGCTTGTGCTGCTGTGGCAGCTTCATTACTCATATCACAGTTGCCCTAGAAACAGATTTCCATCAAGCCCACAAGTGGGATTATGGGTCCAGGGGGTTCAGTCATCAGAGAGGCTTTCAGACTTTCATGGGTTCCTGTCAGAGTATTCTCTCTCTCTGGTCTGTCTGTCTCGGTCTGTTTTTCTTTATCTCCTTCTGCGTCTGTCTGTGTTTCTCTCTCTCTACACCTCTCGGCCTCTCATTCACTCACCCGCACTTTGTATTTCCATCTCTGTTCCTCTGCCTCAGAGAGACAGTGATGGGCATCTGGTTGGTTGTCACATGTTGGGTTATGCCCTCTAACATTACAATGAATGCATCTTCAACCAGATAAGACAGAGCTTGTATTCAATAAATCATCAAAGTGAAAATGGACAACGAATCTGGACAGATACCAAATAAAGCATGTGAAAATGGCATACTATATAGTGCAAATATAATAAAAAAGATTGTGTGTGTGTGTTTTAGCCATCAGAGATGGAGGTGGAGTCTCAGGTGCACCTGTATGGACACACAGGTGAAGTGACCAGCCTGTTTGTGTGCAAACCCTACAGTATTCTTATCAGTGTCAGCAGAGACGGCACGTGTATTCTCTGGGATCTCAACAGGTGAGACCAACACTTATACTGTGGTGGGGTGGGTTAAGGATAGATCAGATTGATTGTTTTGATAGCTGTTGGTCATCCTGTGTAAGACAAGGGTCTGTATTGTCTCTGACCTGTCTCTAATCTGTTGTTGTTCCAGACTGTGCTATGTGCAAAGTCTCACAGGGCACAAAAGCCCTGTAACTGCAGTGTCTGCCAGTGAAACTACCGGCGATATCGCAACCGTTTGTGATTCAGGTAAGGACTACTATCTGTGTTTCTATATTCTTCTCGATTGCCTTGGTGGGCTCACACAAAGCTACTTTCAGGTTCAGGGCATTGTCAGGGAGCGGGACAACCTCAGCAAATTAGTTTTGAATAGGATACATGTTTCTGTCACGCTGGAGTAACGCAACACAGGCTCCACCAAAAATAAAATAAAAAGTCAGTCAGATGGCTCTTTTCTTTTCAGTGGGTGGAGGCAGTGACCTGCGGCTGTGGACAGTAAACGGCGATCTGATTGGCCACGTCCACTGTCGAGAGATCATCTGCTCGGTGGCCTTCTCAAATCAACCTGAGGGCGTTTCTGTGAACGTCATCGCCGGGGGGCTTGAGAATGGCGTTGTCAGGTATTGTGTGTTAGCTACATGCACAGTTCTCTCCTTTGAATGAATGCCTTTTATTACCGTTTTTATTGCTCATGTGTTTATCTTAGGCTTTGGAGTACGTGGGATTTGAAACCAGTCAGAGAGATCACTTTCCCAAAGTCAAGCAAGCCCATCATCAGGTATAATGTCCCCTTGGCACTTACGCTACAATTTGATATCTTGAATTTAAAAAAAGTTCTTCTATGCTATCAATCTGTATATATTATTAAGTTATTGTCATTATTATCATTATCAGATTATCATTGTCCCACAAGGGGGTAGTTATTTTGCAGCCAGGATTATAAAAACAAAATACAAACGCAAAGACACCACCAACGACAATAATAAATCACAGAGCAAGTGCAGGAAGATGGAAATTCATACCTAGTGCAAGGAATGCATGTGACGTGTCGTGTATCCATGGAAACATACATATACTGTACTGTACACACACACACATATATATATTTCCATTACCCCCATGGTGAAGCATGGTGCTGAGCATTGTTTTAGCCAGTAGCCATGGCCGTAACTCCAACCTCGTGTGTTTCTCGGTCAGCCTGACGTACTCGTGCGACGGCCACCACCTCTACACGGCCAACAGCGAAGGCACGGTGATGGCGTGGTGTCGTCGGGACCAGCAGCGCATGAAGCTGCCCATGTTCTACTCCTTCCTCAGCAGCTACGCAGCAGGCTGACGGACGCCTTCCCAGGACCGGCGGTGCACGTTTACCATGCCCAACTCCCCAGCTACACACCAGGCCCTGTGAGAGCAGCTCCACTGTGCCCCCGCAGGAAGAGGGAGGCAACTGCATGGGCACATACAGACCTCTTGCTTCCATCATGATCCGAAGCCACTCCCAGCATTAAGCAATGATGATGACAATAGTATTACGTGTGTGTGTGTATATATATTTATAGATACACAGGTGAGGAATGTGGCGGCAAGGTGTATCACTACTGGTCGAGGTTGCAGCTGACACTTTATCCAAAAAGACGTTTGAATGGACGAATGTGTGCTATATAGTTTGGTCCTTCTTGAACATTGCTTGTCCAGCGTTGACCCTCGCCTGAAATGCCTTGGAAGCTGCTATTGGTGGGCCCAGCACAAGCTGAAGTGTGACGGCCCCAACTAATCCCCCCCCCCATCCCCCATCCGAACTAGGAGAAGTCATCCTGAGAGCATCTGTGGCAGGTGACACCCTGCCCCAATAGACAGAACCACTGCACTGCCAGGGTGTTTACGCAAGTCTAGTTCCAGCGGGATAAAAGGAGCAACCTTTTGTTGTGTTGCCTGATGTGCTCGCCTACTAATGCCTGTAATGTACCAATGATGCCCTGTATGTGTGGGTGTGCTGCAGCCACCACCACAATCCTTTATCAAGCCCTGCCTTGTAAAGGCTTCCTTCTGATCTGCATTGTCTCCATAGCACCTGAACAGTGATATAAAGAGATACAGAAGTGGGTACAGTGCTTGTGAGTGTATAACATTGATAGGGATTGAATGAACATAAGGAATGTACTGGCTGTCGTGTTCATTACCTCTCATTTAGCTTCACTTCTTCTGAATGGCAAACGTTGTTCAGTTGTTGCTGTAAAAATCAATTTACAACATGCAGATTTTCTCTACATTCTCACACATTCCAACTGCTGCACTTTGGGTAATTTCTTCTCCACTGTAGTAGAAATGGAAGACCAAGCCCTTTTTAATTTAATTGGCCCAAAGCTTACACTTTAGTCTTAGTGAATGAGTTTACCACTGAGATTTTCATTCCATTCATAATCATTCAGAATGCAATAATGGTCATGTATGTAAAATGCATTTGGCCAATTAGTTCAATTGGTTAATTTAGTTAATCTTAACTAGTTGTGGTTTATTAAAATGTATTCTACATCTGGTAATTGCAGCCCGCTTTAATGAAAGTCTTACATTT
>JAODLL010000007.1:4768804-4782716 GCA_026546735.1 Forbesichthys agassizii | reverse complement strand
ATATACACACACACGTGCAGGTGCAGGTGTTTTGATAGTTTTGTATTTAATCTTATGGGTATCCCACGTTATCACTAATTGTAGAGTTTGGGCCTGTCTAAACTGTCCTGTCCTGCATTATGAAGTTATCATCCTCATCCAGTTTTCCTTATGATATAGACTAGAGCATGTTTATTTAGGAAAGTTCCAACCTCCTTGCAGCTCCCAACCATAAAAATAATCTGTGCCAACCTAGGTGACTATGAAAAGGGAGTGGATCATCTGACGAACGCTATTGCAGTATGCGGTCAGCCCCAACAGTTGCTTCAGGTTCTCCAACAGACCCTGCCTCAACCCGTCTTCCAGATGCTGCTTACTAAACTACCCACTATAAGCCAGGTGAGAATGATTTCAGACATGTTCAGTATGAATGTGAATAGTACTTCTTACAAGCATCCTTATAAACCCCCCCAGTTGCAATCCACAGCTTCTGGGATAAGAACGGGTGCAAGATAAAACTTAAAGATATCCAAAACTGAGGGCGTTGTTTCAGTTGCCCGTGGTTATTTCAGCTCTAAGACAATGTTTTTATTTTTTGCCAGTCTCTGGGATCTCAAGATGCACATTTTCCGGCATTGAGATACATCTATGGGCGAGTGTGATGCCAATTGAAAACGACAAATAAAATGCAACCATTTGCATGTTTTTTTTTTTAACACATATTTGGAATTTAATTGAATTCCTCTCTTGGAGAAACAGGAGAAAAGTAGAAATCTGTTGTAGAACTTAGTCTGATAGATTGGAGCAGCTGGGATCTATTAGTGAATTTAGTAGACAAAATATCATTACACTGGCAGAGTACATGCTCTTTTATAAAGTAATTACTTGAGTTTTGAATAGCTTTGAGAAATACTCACTAAACCTTAAGGTTTATATCAGTGCATTGCACTTCTGTTTAAATGTCTGAGGTGCCTTTCCTTTCTGCTTTTCAGCGAATCGTGAGCGCGCAGTCATTGGCAGAAGATGACATTGAGTAAATGTGTGTGTGTGTGTGTGTGCATGGCAGGTTTTGTATTGGTATTTTATCCATTGCAGGAAATTGTAATTACTATTTGACTATTGTTTGGCGAGTGTGACTACTAGTAGGTGATGGAGGTGAGATGTTTACTGTGACTGTAAATCAAGCTCCAGAACAGTGCCAGCGAGCCCCATCATAGCACCCCTGGACAAGAAGTAATTTGGGGCTGCTTTTTTTTTTTTTTCTTCCCTGACTACATTAAGACATTCCATGTAGGCTGCCGCTAACGGTTGTTTTAATCATCTCTTATTTGCTAAAAACTAAGGCATTATGATTTGTATTATAATAACCCATGTTCTCAACAAGTGGTTGATGTGGAATTAACATTATGCAATATAACCTACCCAAAGCATTTACGTGTATTTATGTTAAGACTTCTTTATAAAAAATAAAACAATTGTGTGTCTGCCCTTAAGCTGTTTGGTTCGTAAATTCTGTCTTGAAAATGTTGTAAAATGTCATATTAAAACAATTCACATAATTGCCATTAGATGGCAGTAGCAACACACTGGCAGCACCGTGAAAGCATAGACTGACCAATATGAATACTTCCATTTCCATATATTTCTCCACTTCATTTGTGCTATAAGCATTATCCATTGTTAAGTTTGCTTATGTATTTTGCAAAATGTTAACACCTGTAGTGTATAGCCGAAGCGTTTAAGCTTTGTGGTGGATATGACTTTGTTTCACACTTAATTTTGGTGATACATTGTAAAATAAAATGCAGAGATGAATATCCATTCAATAGCTAGATGTCTGTTTGCTCATGGAAGTCCCTAGGACTTGGGGACGAATGGCTTTGTCTGCAAGAGAGATGGAGTGGTGCATGTAAGGGCAATCTTGGCTAAAATGTCTAAAGACAAATAGGGCTCCAATTATTTTTATCCCTGCCTGCAGCTGTTTTTCTAAAAGCTCTAGCCAGAGTGGTCTGGCCCTTGGTGTTGCCAGGAAACACGAGTAGGGGAAACTAGTTTTCCTACAGTAAGGATGAAAATTGAACTGTGGCCCAGAAATGTCCAGTGAAGCCTAAATGGTAGACTCTGTTCCATTTTCCATGAACTCATGCACTCCCAAGTCCTTTATTCAGCACTGCTATTTTGCCTTTGGGTGAAAAGGAGAAGCCTGTCCAAAGTCTGTGCAGAAGAAGTGAATCGTTGTTAATCTGTCCTGTGGGACAACAGAAAAAATAACACTGTGTTGGAAGGTCAGACTGGAGCTGTGGTCTGTTGTTGGCAAAGGGGTAAGGGCAGGTTCAGCACTCAGGCCAAGTCCTCTCTAACGAACACTGGCCTGGTTCTCCTGTAAATAAACGGGCTGTAGTAGACCTATTGGCCTTGCATGCAGCAGCTGCCTGCATATTTTTCTCCTAGTTGACTGGTATGGGATTACTGTAGTGTTGGCTTCATCTGAGATGGAAACCACTAGGCCCATATTATGAAAACAAAACCTCTTAGTCTACTTGTGTTATTTATTTAAATAGTTAAGACAGCCGTAGTTAAATTTCACCTCGTCTGAGACGTCACCAATGAACTAAATTTGCTTTTTGGTTCGTTGTTCGATAGGGGGCACTGTTGCTCCAGGCAGCGTTCCAGGTCCTTAATGGTTGCGTTTGAATTGAAAAGCTCAAATCGCCTGTTTGTAGCTATAACAATTGCCGTATTTTGCCTTGCAGAGACTACATATTCCTACATAACAGCTTTTCAATCATTTAAAAAATAGTATAATGGTAGGCTACAAGTCTGATTTTGATAAGATTCCATTCATGTCAGTGCCAATATACCAGCGTTAGTCATAGTAGAACACAATACCCACAATAACCCAAGGTAAACATTTTCACCAGGTCCGCTGTGGTCCGATTACCATTGTAATTTGCTTGCACGAAATGCCATCGACCATAAATCAGATGTAGGCCTAGGCTACTGGAAATATAGTAGGCTGCTTCTGCAGCTCATTGGGTATCTGAAAATCCTGTCAACAAATTACCCACGGCCCTATAACATTTTCTGTCACCATTGTCTGTTTTAATGTCAAATCTCCTCATATCATGCATAGTAACATAGGCCTATGCTGGAGACAGCTATGGGTTGGAAATACATTTGTGCATGGTTGCTGTAGAATCGTCAGCAACGATTGTCAAGTCTCTTGCTGTCTAGAACTGTGAAACACCGTGTGTTAATAATAGTCTCCTGTGCTACCAATAGTTCTGCCTTAGGTCTGCAGAAGCAACCCACATAGCCTAGCTGACTGTTATGCGGAGGTGTCCACACTGGCATTCCCTTCCCTCCCTCCTGCACTGTTTTGGAGGAAATATTCCATCTGTCCAATATTCAAAGTCTGTGCCCGGTTTCTCATGTCATGGCTGCGGTATCAGGGCGACAGGGACAGCTACTCTGCACAATACTTCATGTTGCCAGGGAGAGTGCATTCTGGGAGGAATATGAGCCACGGCCAGGCGTGCCAACAGCAATAATAATGAATGCTGCTTTCTCCAGCACGGCAGCAACAGTATATTAATTCCGTCTCTCGCTATCTCTCTGCCATTCACCACTGAGTGGAGAAAAAAATAAGATTTCCAAGGCACGTCCTAAAAATAAAGCAATGGACGTGCTCAGGGTATTAACTTCAACACACGACCCATTTTCCATCTCAAAGAGTCTGAGGACGGGTGGAAAAAAGGGAGGTGGAGGGGGGAGGGGGGCAGGCAACATTGGAGCCAATCACGTGAATCTAAAGCAGGGTACAAATCCTGGCGGATTTCTCGTCCTCTGCGGGGTAATGCCTGACTGTCGCCTGCTTTTTCCATGTCTCCCTTCCAGTGCTCCCGTCCTCGCCTTTCTCCCAGTGGTAATTTAATTTATTCTGCCGCCCATCCTTCACACACACACATCTGCCTTTCCCAGTCCTCTGTGTGTGTGTGTGTGTGTGTGTGTGTGTGTGTGTGCGCGTGTGTGTGTCCTCCCTGCCTGTCTATTCATGAAGGTTGTTTACATTCCGACTAAGTGCTAACTGTGGGGTGTGGACAGCACCCAGCACCCCGACAACGCTGTCTGCCTCTCTGTCTGTCGGTCTCTCTCCAATGTCACCCTGGCACTTCTGGGGCCACCCCTATAAGCACCCACCTCACCCCCAAGGCAACACCAATCTCTTAACCACTGGAGCACAGATAAGCAGCTCAATAGAACATTATAGCCTAGAAGCCATGTGACCTTTTAATTCCTGTTTACGTTCAGGCGGTTTTCATACTCTGCTCCCAAAACAAGGCTCTCTTGAGTGTGTCATGCAGGCAGCAGACAAAGAGGATAATGGAGGAGCCAAAATAAAAAAGGCTCTGCATTGGTTCTTAGCCTACTAATCTGTCATCACCTTGGCTGGCACTTTATCTGTCTCAGCTCGACTGAGAGTTACGCACGCGCGCAGACACACACACACACACACACCGCAGAAAGGGTTAACTAAGCAGACTGTGTTTACAGTCTCTCTCTCCCTCTCTCTGATCTGCTTTTCCTGTCTCACAGCACTGCAGTGGCTTTGAAATCCCGCGGCAGGCAGACAGCCTTGTTTTGCGTATACTGTATTTCTCCTGCATTGACTTGCAGCAAATTTCCCCCAGCCCTCTGGAGGCATGTCGGGTGGTGGGGGTGGGGGGGGGGATTAATGGGAAGGCTGGGGCCTCACAGAGTTTCCCCCATTGTCGCAGCCCAACCCTGCACTGTATTTTCATCGCGCAGAGTGAAAGAAAAGAGAGGGGCGGAGACGGGGTCAGTGCGTGCACTGTGTGTGTCTGTCTATGGAGGGGGGTGGAGTTATACACTGGTGTTATTTCCTTTTGCCCTCATTCTTTTAGAGCTGCGCTGGGAGGGGGAAGTAGGGGAGGGTAAATAATGTATTTGGAGCAGTGAGAGGGAGCTTGGAGCTTCACTGACCCAGCTCAAGCCCAACAGGAAGCTATAGGGGCCAGAGCAAAGGAAGCAAGGAGGAGGAAATGAGCTAGTCACAAGACAGTTAGGAGCCCGCAGAAGTGACCGCCCTCACGAGTAATCCTACTACTAAGTCGGTGCTGTGACGAAGATTAGCGCGTCAAACATTAATGGGACCCTCCTAGATTTGTGTTTGGAATTCCCCGGTCGTGGTTGAAACAAAGCTGTTGTCGTTTTGAATTGAGAAGAGAGAGAGCCCTCCCAAACAATAAACACACACACATACGCACCTGGGCTGCAGCTCCAGCTAGACGTTTGTATTGTAGCGAGCAAAGGGTGTGAAAACCTTTTCTCACCCGGTCCGTACGGGAATGACATCCTATTTGTACAAGACCTCTCCAGTCCCTTGCTTCAAAGCGCCTCTTCGAACATGATGAAACACTTCACTAGAACTGTAATACAATAACCTCCGTATTTCCCAACGTATCTTTTTTGACATGTCTTTGGCACTCTAGATGGTTTATTTTCTTGTTCTTTAACCTGCTGTTTTAACAGCGATATAAGGATACTAACCTTGAAATATACAAGGAACCCCTAATCCTGTATAGAAAAATATATATTTTTAAATATGATCTCCCTCACCCAGTGTAATGCATGCTATTCTTCATCATATTTTATCATCATCCTCTATTCTCAGAGTTCTGATGCTGGTTCACCACGCAGCTTGAAAGCTATATCCCACTCATTCACCCAACAACAACAAAGTGGGTTTGCTGTGTGTGTGTGGGAAGGGAGAGAGGGGGGGGGGGGGGGGGGTATTACCCTCTCTCAGTATCTAAATGCATGCAGTCTATTTTCTGTTTATTTATGAAACCCTTATTGGGTATGTGTGTGGTTGCATCTCCTTGTATGTGTGCCTGCATGCATGCACATATGCAATAAGGATTACCAGAATTCCATCCTGCAAAATGTTGTAGTAGTAACAGGATGTTGCGGTCACTAAATGCTTTTGCCAATGCAACAGATGCTGTAGGGCCCCCTCATACATAATTAAACACCGTTTTAACACTGCATTAGAGTAAAAACATCAAGGACAAAACTTGATGGCCATCCAAATAGGAGACTCTTTACCCTTGTGGGCATTCCATGATTTTCTCAAAGCCTCCACTCCTTTTTGAGAGTATATCCCTGCACCTCCACAGTACACACATTCAATATCCCCCACCCCCCTTCCTACATGGAGAGAGGAGGGAATACAGCAAACTGCATACAGTTCAAGGCTACCGGGAAGTCACATTATGAAGTGAGGGGTATTTATCACTGAAATCCCTGTCTTATTTGTCATCTTGGGGCACAGGGTTTTTGACATCCAATCTGCTTTTCTCAATGAACTGCGAAGTGGGGATTAAAGCCTCATAGTCAGCGCGATAATAACAGCAGCCAAGCTTTCCCTCTCAAATGTGAGTTCTCTGGAGCATGCGCTCATGCAGGCACACATCTTATACACAGAATCTGATTCACACTATGGCCGAAGCTGGTGAAGAGCCTTCTGGAAGTGCCATTTTCCTTTGTCCCCAATCCATTAGCAATACCATTCTGCCCTAAGCTGCCGATAGCATGCACACCCCCCACACACCGCAACTGGCCTTTTGCTAGACATTAACTCTTCTCCAGGGCTAGCATGTACTGTTGTTGAATCCATCATTGCTGTAATGAGAACCATCTTTAAAAAACATGTTTTCTCACAGTGTGCTCTCGCCTGTTTCGATGAAAGCTTTATATAGGCTCACGTGTTAATGAATCATTGTACACAGGACAATACAGTGGCGCGGCGCATGGCTCCATTCAGAACAAACGCGATATGTACGGGCCGCGTAAAGCCCAAACCTGTTTGTTCACACTCACATTTCTTTGTAAGGCCTGCTTGTGTTGCACACCAGCATCATGTGACACAACATGATCCTGCGTGAGTGCGTAGTCACTTTGATTTATTTAGCTCAGTGTTGTGTAAGTTCACTGCACTGAAGTTCTGACTAACGCGCTCTATCTCTATCTCTCTTTCTCTCTCTCTCTCTCTCCCTCTCTCTCTCTCTCTCTCTCTCTCTTCTGACCTATTTTTACAGACTTCCTTCCTGGGTTCTTTTTGGAATCCATGCTCTAATGTGTGTTGTGATACAGACTTGAGATTTGTAGCCAAAATAATTATGACAGACTTGTGTTTACTTTCAAAACCGCAGCACATAATTTCCATTTGCATATAAAAGGCTTTTTGATATCCATGTGTAGATATTGGAAAGTGGGGGTGGTTACATTAACCAATTCACACGTTGGGGAGGGCAGTTTTTCAGGGGGCCAGACTATTTGCATTCCTGAGGTGTATTAGAATTTAATGGACTTATGGATGATTAATGAATCAATTATTGGATGCAGCGGTATACCTCCGGGTGGCTGGAGTGGCACCGCTGACAGACTCTGAAATTGGAAGAAGCACGGTGGCACCAGTTGTGACTCGCTCCTGTAATTATAAATGCATGGAATAATTAACAAACAACTTCATTACCAGGTCATCACACCCCAGGTCATCCCGGGTCACCCGCTGGGGATTGCAATGGAATGTGACGCTAGTGATGCCCGGTCGACTTCCCTCCCGCTGTGCACACACGGCTACAGCTACAACTACAGCCGGCCGACAGTTTTGGGGTGAGGATTGGGTTAATCTTGCAGAGGGAAAGGCACTGTATGGGGCTTCAGGCTTTAGCGCTGACGTCAAGCCTCAGCGTCGCCGGCTCTGATAAGAGGGAGTATGTCTGAATGACACAGAGCTGCTGCACCCCCCCCATCTTTCCCACCACTCTCTCATTCTTCCACACAGACTGCTTGTTGACGTCCATTAAAAGGGTAGGAGGATTCCCAGCATCCAGCCAGAGCGGGAAAGAGCCTTAATGATGTAATTCCCCATGAGATGACATTAAATGTCAGAGTGACCAAACTGACATCATCCATTTAGTACCACATTTTTTCCCCCCGGTAATAGGCCTATATATTTGCATAACTTGTCCCCAATTTTTTTCTCCTTCGCTCAGCTTTCCTTCTTTAAAGTGGCGTTCCCCACCCAACCTCCAGTGCCATAGGCCCTGCTGAGGTCTGTAGTCTCACAATGGAGGACTGGAATATGAAGATATCATCAAAGCCTGTCTTTCCCCGCAGCTATATATGCCCTGCTCAAGAAAGCGCTTTTTTTAAGCAGGCTGTGTGTCATGTTGCATTTTTTTTCCCCCTCTCTCCTTTCAAGCGCCGGCTGATGCTAATTCATCCTGTCTGTTCAACAAAGAACCCCAACCCCCATCCACACACACACACACACACCTCATTCCTTCACCTCCCATCCACTACCACATGTGGATTTGGCTTAAGGATATATTAAGTTTACTTATATAGTCTGCATCCATATAAAGCATGTTCCCATCTGTCAGCTCTTCGTTGTGGATTAGAATGTTGCATGCTTTTAATCTGTCATCTTCCCACGTTAAAGACACATGCCGATTGTGTTATAGCGCCTTAGCCCGGAACCCCTCGCTTCTGCCTCGGTTAACTGTTTATGTCTGAAACAGTTTTGTGTGTGGCTCTACAGGGAGGGTTGGAGAACCATGTCGGCCTATGAAAGCTGTACAGGCAGTAGTGATGAATTCAAGCCACTCAAAACAACAATGCTTTTGTAATGCCGATTCCAACCACACGGTGTGCTCCTGGACGTACAACGAGTGCCATTAATGAGCACACACTGGGCCTCGTATCTGGCCTCTCTGCTTGTTGCCGTGGACGATAAGTGTGCCATTTCTAGGGAACATTGTAGCATGTTAAGTATACTTCTCTGCGGGAGACTTGGCAGCTCTGCATTCTTCAGCCCAGTGAGTGGGCAGGCCTAAACGTCAATAATGGAAGCTTGAAGGCAGAGTAAGTAGACGTGAACTGGAAGCAGAAAAGGGGGCTGCGCCTCACTCAATAATGAATCAATTGATCCCCCCTGGCAGATGATAGATCGGGTTGCTATGACAACAGATACAGAGTTACTCAGAGCAAGGAGAGGAGGTTTTATTTCAGGCCCCATATCCCTTTAGGTGTGTTAGTGGATGTGGGCTTTATTCAGCTGATACTGGGTGCAATTAGTACACTAGCCTATCATATACAGTATAATGATGGGAGACGAATGAAAATAGATCTTAGATTCCTTCTTGCACGAGGAAATTCATCCTATCGTGTTTCTCAAACAAACTCTCATTTTATGCCTTGACATGAATGCATAATTAAAGGTGCCACAGGTGCATGCGATTACAATGACAACCATTTTAGCAATGATTAGCACGTGTGCTGCTTGTGGATTACCCATTAGTCTGCAGTGGTAACTGAATACACATTTCATGTGCGCATAGTAGAGCCGGCGCTCCTGAAAAGCCAAACATGTTTACCATTTTTGCATGTGCGCGTTCTGTTGCTGTGGCAACGCGGCTAATGCCGGTCCAGCTGGGACCACGTTGCCAAGTAACAGCTGAGTTACGAGCGTAGAGAAAGGGAGTGTGGGCGGTCGGGTGGGGGCGGCGATGAGAACACGAGGCTTTCTACAAAGAGATCACGTTTGCCTGCAACAAAGACTGGAAGCACGGGAGGCAAACCATCTCAGGGTGAAAATACATCTATTGAGGTTATGGCTCTGGACGGAAAGTTAGATGGCTTTGATCTTCCTCTTCAGGCAATGCCTTGGCACCATTTTGACGTTAGTAGGCCCTCCTTGGGTGCCCCGCAGAAAATCCCCGGGCTCTCTGTGCTCTGAAAAATGTCACACACGCACCAAAAATAAGCCACGGCAACAACATTCTGTAAGTGATGTGTCGGTAGGAAACAGCAGCTCACGATCCGTCCGATATGAATTGCAAATGGAAGTAATGAGGGTACCAATCTGTCTGCAGCGGCATCGCTGCATTGACCCTGGCTTTATTAATATGACTACAGAGAGAGAGAGAGACAGACAGAGAGAGAAATGATCCTGTCATGATTAACAGGCAGACAGGGAACTGTCGCAAACAGTGCTGCTCCATATCCCTCCGCTTCAAATGTGTCTTTGTCGACCAGGAAGTGCATACATGGAGTTACACAGGATGGCCAGTAGTTGAATCAGCAGCAGTTTGGCAAAGAAGAGAGAAGAGGAGTTGGTGGTTAATGTGCAATCACAACCAAACCCATTGTTTCCTGGGCACATTTCTATAAGGGCGTTATATATGAGTTAATGGTTTCTGATAAGAGCAGCTGGTTGTGTTTTGGATTTGCCATTTGGATTCCTTCACAGAAAGGGTAAAGCCTTAAAATACCATCTGTGCGTGTCACAACGATTAGGTACAAAGGAAGCCGATATGTTTTTACAATTCATTTTCCTTGTAAGACATTCATTCACCGAGATGTTTTTATGAATCATCTTGACCCAACCTCATAGACTCATGGTCTATAACTGCCAGATGTCCATAAAAATGAAAGCGGATGCTCATGAATCATTATGCTGGCAGAGTATAAGCTGAACCCTCCCACTCATACCATGATTGTGCAATTCTTCTGTATCAATATTATTGTGATCTTTGGACGAAATACCGCTGTTCAGTTTGAGCAGGATGATTTGTTGTCATGGAAACTCACACATCAAATTTCATTGTGTACTAATTGTCACCCCCACGCAACAAAACATGCACGCATGCTCATACATACCCGCACAGAAGAAGCGTATCTTCTCTCACTGATTATAATCTCCCGCTCTGGAGGTGATTACAATCGGCACAAGGTAGTGAAAGAGCTTGAAATATTCCTTTTTCAGCGCTGATTTACACACACTTTATTGTGTTTGAATCACCTGGGAAGTGTGTGAAGCTTGCATGAAATGTCATCTCAAAGATCAGAGGTCATGCTGTCCGCCTGCCTTTTAAGTACTGCAGACATCAGCTGGAGAGAGAGAGAGAGAGAGAGAGAGAGAGAGAGAGAGAGAGACAAAAACAACAGAGGCAGCATGGCCTGTGCTTTATGCATAACCAAGGTTGCCTGTGGCGACGATGCGGTCGTCTGGGCCGATGTAAACAGTGTTGTCGCCCCTGGAAGCTCCACCATGTGCCTTGATGCAGCAGTTATGGGCGCATGCCTTACTTTCATAAATCAGTGCTGGAGAAGAAGAAGAAAACATAGTCGGTGCTGTGAAGAGCGAGGGAATGCCGAGAGAGAGATGGGGGGGGGGGGGTTGGGAGGAGTTGGGAGGGGTGGTGGAAGCTGAACAAGGCTCATATTGATGTTCCAAACACAGCTGCAGGCGTCAGCTGACTGGACGGACCTGGAAGCGGCCCCAGGAACTGCCTGCCTTTATCGGCTTACACTGTGACCTTTCTCTCTCTGCTGGAAGAGAGCCCCGCTTCTGCAGCCAGCCAGCCACCCACCCCCCACGGCCCCCCATGGCTGGCCCTCTACAGCTATACACCCTGCATGGCCCCGATGACTCCTAACCCCCCCCTCTCTCTCTCTGACTTGTGCTGCTCTTGGACCTGCAGGCCTCCAGTATGCCGGCTTTCCTTTCAGTGCCTCAGCAGTTCTATGTGTCTCACACGGCTCCGTTTTCACACTACACCCCTCTCCTGCCGCACCTCCGCCACCCTGCTGCACGTACACGCAATCCAATCACTAAATATCAAGCGAGCAGGGGCTGCGACAGAGAACCCACCCAGGTTTTGATGTTACCATGCGACAACACCCAGAAGAGCGTAGGGCAACGGCAATCACTAGCCTACACTTCTGTGAAGCCATCGATAAAAGAATGAAAGTCGGGCAAGAATGCAATCTGTCATGCGGACATAAGCGAATGGAGCGCTCGGCTGTAGTGAAACCGCAGGTTGAGGTTGAGGCAGCAGCTGCCTAAGACTTCATCCCTTCGGGACAGTAATCAAGCAGAGGTAACTGTCATTCAAGGGTCCGTGAAGGCCTCGCGGGCTGCTTCCCAGAAAGCCTGGTGACGCGAGTCGGTGGCAACTCAAGTGATACTGGATAGTGTTTCCATGGAATCTGTCCACCCACACAACTGCAGCTATCCCTCCTCCCTTCCCACAATCCAACTGTTTGCAGGAAACACTCATCCTTCTCTGGAGATGTCGCCGCAGGCTGCTCATGCACTCATAAATCCTGGACTCCATTCTGGGAACATGAAGGGCTTAAAGGATACACCCACACGCGTGTGCGCGCGCGCCCACACACATGCGCACACACGCATGCTAGCACGCACGCACACAACGCTAGCCAAGTATATCTCCACTGCCTTTTGACAGTGAGAAGGCTGGACTGAATATCTGCATTCTGTGGGAGACAAATAAAGTGCATAGTTTGAGCTCCGTGGTAACACTGCAAGAATCCCAGAGCCTGTGGTGTCTGGGCTGACCTCAGCAGCATCCAAAATATTACAGGAATGAACAACGTTCGGGGCAAGGGGAGTGAGAAGTAGAGAATGATAGAAGAAACAAACATGTTTTAGAGGCAACCCTTGCCGGCTTCAAACGTACGTCCTGCTTAGACAATGGAGTACAATGTGTTGCTATAGGGCTCTTTATTGCAGCTGTCTGTCGTTGTGAGCCAAATGTGTGCTTGTCTGTTTATGCTAACATTTGTGACTCAACAATAAAAGCACATTGTCTGTCATGCCTGCAACCTAATTCACACACTTGATTATTAAATACATCAGTGGCTCACTGGAGAATATGATCATCGTCCTCATCGCAGCCTTCTGGATCATCCGCGAGACAATGAGCCGTTAGATGGGAGCTGATTTCCAATGCAGACCGTAGCTCAAGGGGACTCATTTCATTTCCCATTTCCATATCAGAAAGCACAGGCGTGATTGTGCAAATGAAAGCACACATTACCCCCCACCCCCCTTTGTGTTCCAGCTATCCATATAACATCAGAGTCTAGGGGGCTATAGTCTTGATTTGCATTCTGCCTGTGAAATTAACATTTTTGAGAACTCACTCTAACACTAGCATTTTTTATTTAAAGTAGACCTATATGTGTGTGAGCCAAACTGTATGTGTGAAGGGTGTGAACTGAGTTTGCCTAATCTGTATGCGTGAAACATCAACACTTGTCATACAGAAGAATTGCGTCGGCTGGCAAATGTTATTTTGTTGTGGTGGCCAGCCCCCGGTCGGTGCATTGTCACTCTGTATTTAACAGCATGGGGAGGCTTCCTTTATAATGCACAAAAAACGGATACACCATTGCTGCATTCTGTAAGGCGATATTACCATTTATATGGAAATTAGTTCACATCAGTTCTATACATAGACATTGATTCTATGGTGCTGTGATTATGATATGTGCGTCACTGCGTCGTGACAATGGTGAAAGGAAAAGGGCAAGACATTAAATATGTGCACCTCACTGTAAACAGTTAAATTATTAAATGTAGTTGCCAAGCAGCATTCCTCCCCAAAACGGTCGTCGCAGTCATCAACATGAACCCCGACGATACATTCAGACTGAGTAGCGCCTTGCCTCAGACGATGACTCAGCTCCATGTAACAGACTCTCTATTTGGACTACCGGTACTGGAAAGAGGAAAGTAACCCACACACATCATCTTTACTGTTGGTATTGCGTGCAGAAAAGACAGCGAATTAAAGACAGCAAAGTTCAGTAGGAGTATGGGGAATTTCCCTGAATAATATTTAGCCCGCTGACTGGACAAGCTATTTGCATGAGCGCGCATGCTGCAATAAGAGCAGAGCAGAGAGAGAGAGGGGTGGGGGTGGGGGGGGGGGGTGGGGGGGGGGGGGTAGAGTGAAGTTGTGTGTGCCTCATGGGGAGGGGTAGTGGCTGCACCCTCAGGCCTGCAGGTACTGCTGTGTTCCCATGGGGAGGGGTA
>JAODLL010000007.1:4746195-4767400 GCA_026546735.1 Forbesichthys agassizii | reverse complement strand
GTTTGGGGTCCCCTGCTGAAGCTGCTGCCCCCGCGACCCGACTCCGGATAAGCGGATGACGATGGATGGATGGATGGGTATATGTACATTATAGTCCAACTAATTAACTGAACTGTTTATTCAAGCCCCAATCCATGTCATTCTGCCCCACTAAGGAAAAAGTCTATTGTTATAATAGAAACATATAACAAACATCCTTATTCAATGTTTTCCTGTTCTATGGAGTGGAGTCAGTCTGTATTGGCCTTTTTTGGTCGCTGAGGGTTTTGTTCATACATGTTATAATTATAATTATTCTAATAGTTTTAATTATAAATATAATTGGTGAGTGGAGAGAGTGGGGTGAGCAGCCCAACCACATTTTACTTTCACTTTACAACACAATCTGCTGTTGGTGCGAAGGAAACCCCTGATGGGTGACGCTGGTATAGCTATCAGATATTATGGGATATGGTGCCCGAGACTAAAAGCTACAGCTGCGTGGTAAGCGAGACTGCGGTGGTTGAACGGTGCCACACAGTTCTGTGTAGACATAATACTCAACATAGCCACAGTCTAGAGAAGTCCTGAGTACTCTCCTCAGTGTGTCTGGACTTTGTGAAGCCAGTGCTACAAAACGTTGTTGTTTACTATCGGCACTGGCTGCTGGAGCAGAGGACTGCTTATGTCAGTCTTATCTCCTCCACTGGTCACGTGGCATGCTACAATACAGAAGGGCCTTTTTGGGTTTTCAACTGCCCCAGGCCTACTCTCTGTCTTTTCTACAGATTGGGTCTGTCTCTCTTCACCCTCCGTATTTGTTTGCTTATGTCTTGCCTTGCACAGCCAGCTTCCTGTTTGTGTCAGGGGCAAGCATCAAGCCAATCAGCTGTGACGGCTGTGATCCTCCTCGTAGCTATTTACTGCTCTGTGGACTCTTTAAAAAAAGAATGAGAGCGCTAAACCAGCACATGGTGCTGGCTAAGCAGAGGCACAGCTTGAATCAGTGGTCATGGCTGTGTGTGTGTTTGTATAGGTGCATGTTTGTGTGCGCCTGTGCGTGTGCTATAGTGTTGATTTTGTCCATGCCGGTTCCCACAGGGCACAGTGGTAGCTTAGCATTTTGTCTCTGTTGAGGATTGCGTGAAATGTGCTGGTTTGCATGTTTAAAAGATAACAACGCAGCATGGGGCAAGCACCTGTAAACTTTGGATGAGGTCACTGGCCGCCAACGCAGCATGTTGTGACACGAGAGGGGATCTTGTTCTGGATTCTCCCTTGGTGGTGTCACGGCTGGGTTATGTGTTACACTTTGTCCCGTTTGATTTGTGAGCAATGCAGATTACAATTGTAAGTCGGTGAGACTGCTTTAGTTGTCATGCAAGAACGACTGTTATTACGTGATTGGAGTAAATTGGAGGCTTAGGCCGGATTTGAGCGAGTAGTGCAACGTGCAGAGGCCCGTTTCTATGGCAGGCCCATCCCGGCTTCCTCTGACAAGTTCACAGTGTACCATAAATCTGTTAGACAGGGTGAAAATATAATCAGGGCTTTGGCGGTGCATTCAAGTCCTCTGCAGGCATTACATGAGTCCGAATGTCTGTTTGGACATTGCCTTTGGCAAACACCCCTTTCGTTCTGAGTTTACTGAGCCCCTATTAAGTTGTTAGTCAGACTGTCTGTTAGCCCAGATAGATAGATAGATATATAGATAGATAGATAGATAGATGGATAGATGGATAGATGGATAGATACTTTATTGTCCTCTTGAGGAAATTTGTTTTAGGTAATACAAGCCAGATACAGTAAAACACAATATGCAAGATATTACAGAAATAAATAAATAGATACTAAAATACATAAGATACATAATAAACACACCTGAAGCATCGATCAGCAAAATTCCATTCTTACTCCACAACAACTTTTTTTTCAGTTTAAGAATCAGTTATAAACTCTTATTTAAAATCGGAATTGATTCAGTCACGAAGGAATTCTTGAACCTATTCAATTTAAATCTTTTAAGTCTGTTTCAGGAAGTGTTTAAGGAATTAGATTCAGGAAGTCATGGGGTTGTCAGGTGAATTGGCTTTCCTGGATTAGCCATATTTGCCAACACTCACTAAACTACAGGGACCACTTTGTAAAGAGTTATATAGACACGTGTCCTGTATTGTAGCCAATGACAAATGGCAATATGCAAATGAGGCATAGAAAAAATACTGAAATGCAGTTATTGACACAAATGGCAAGCTGTATTTCATTACTATGCAAGAGTGCGTCTGACCAAGGACTGTGAAAGAAAGCACACCCATTTGAATATTTCCAGTGCAGCGATAAAAGGTTTGTTGCTGCCAGCATTTAGTAAACAAATGTGCATGAATAATGGATCTCGGCTGAACTCCAGCTGAACTCTTTCAGAACCATGTCAGAGATCAGCACCACATGGCATCCACTCCCACTCGTCCAAACTCACATGCACCAAATGACCTCAATAAGAACTATTGTGGCAATTGTGGACCATTGCACTGTGTTGCAGTTGGCAACACTGTTGTTCTGCCAGGGCTGGGAGTGAGGCAGTTGAGATAAACCTACAGTAGATCACATTTGAAATAAATAGAAAATTGAGATTGTCGCTAGAGTGACTAAATGTCCCACCTTTTTTGGTGTGTGTACTTTAACAGAGTAAGTCAATGTTTAACCCTTGCGTCAAAGCTATTAGACGTGTCACAATCGCATTCCTGTGATGCGCTCATCTTGTGACAGGGCAGTCTGTTAATGAATGCATTGCTCCGGTTGTCCAAGTTATTGGGGGCTGGGTGGTGGCAAGCATACATTTCGTGTTCCTGCATGTTATGTTAGTGAGCAGCAAGGTTGGCTTGACTAATTCTAAAATGGAGCCAATTGTTTGCGCACAGGACAAAAGCTCCCCCCCCCTCCCCCCACTATGTAAATGGTTAACTTTACAAGGAACATGTGATTACGCAAAAGTTTTTTGTAGTTACATTGAAGGTGAACTTTGCTCGCCCCTGTTGTTAGGCAACAACAAATTGGGAGAGATTTCATCATGTGCAAAGGAAGGAGAGAGAGAGAGAGAGAGAGAGAGAGAGAGAGAGAGAGAGAGAGAGAGAGAGAGAGAGAGGAAATGAGTCGTAGAACTTCTGATGCACCAGTGAGTAGAATAAAAATTAGGTTACTTGAAATGTGCCTTGTGACTTGGTAGAGAGTAGAGAGATCTACGTAAGCAGCCCTACCCCCGGTTATCTCAAAGGTCTGTGCTCCTGTCCTCTCAGATAAGGGGAAAAGGCGGGATGGGGGGATGGCCAGAGCAGGTGTCCTTCAGGCCAACCCCGGGTGTAGCCAGACTTGTCAGTCAGTGTGAAACCATTTTGTCCTCAAGGCTGTCTGGCTGTAACCCCTCCTTCCCATTGTTTGCATAGAACAAGGTCAAGTTTCACATGTGTTTGCTGAGCAAACAAGGTGGATCACATCACTTGCCAGGGGAAGGGCAAAGGTAATTCCAACCTTTGTGTGTTAAACTGTGCACTCAGCCCAAACCAGTATATCTGGTGTGTGCAACAACCGCAATCTGCACCTGGCGCTTATAACCAACACAACTGAAATAATCACATTGCAAAAGATATCACACCCATATAAACATGCCCTTAGGCAAGGCAAGTCAGCGCAATCACGTGGCATAAAACCTCCGTATCTGCTGCGGGATTGTAGTCGCTACGATTAGTGTACAAACATGCGTGGTCATACCGCCCTCAGCTTATCAAACGTCTTCAAGGGCACTGAACTTTCCCACAGTGTTCTGCTCTGACCTGTTTAGCTCTTAGCACTGCAAGGTTTACTGCATTTGCACATACCAGCGTGATTCCTGTTTGTTCTAATCGGTTCACCACATCTTATTGTGGCAGTTGAATGTCACACTATCCATGGTAACGAGTCGCATTCTTGGAAGCATGTGGCGATGATACGTATGTGTGTATGACAACATCCCTCTGTTGTTTACAATGTTGCACAACCAGTTTGTGAACGATGACTGTGCAAAATGTGAGATGATTTCCTCTATAATTCCTTAATTGTGTAGATTAATATCAAAAGCAAAAAAAGATCTACCTCTACTAATGGAAAAAGAGAAAGTATAGCAGTAAGATGTTTATTTATTTATTTGCATTGCCAGTTGATTCTATTAATGCTGACCAACACAATCCTTTCCGGGCATTGCATTCACACCATTGTCAGGAGGTAGAAGAAGTGCCCAGACAATGTGGTTAAGGGTTTATAACACTTTTGGGGGGTAGGGTTTTTTTCCCCCAGCTGTACCAGACAGGCCTCTCAGGACCACAGTGAATGCCACACCACTGTGACAACTTACACTTTTATGGAAGGGGACGGTGGACATATTTGGCAAGGATGCTTGGTGCGTGATGAAATCTCCTCTATAAACCGGATCATCAAAGGCATAGCAATTCACCAAGTGTAGCACTTATGTTGGCAACCTCTGTTGAATTATTACTACTTTAAGTGCTGTTGCTCAGTAACTGTCATATTGCTGGAGAACTTGACTAAACATTACACAGCCAACACAAATACCTAGATGGACTTTTCCATGGTTGAACATTTTGCTAAATATTCTCCTTCTGGCCCTTATTCCACCACTACTATTCAGCATTCCAGAAATGTCTTCACAGTAAGACTAACTCAATTGTATATAGTATCTACCTGGCTGTCAGGTCTAAAGAAATGCAACATCCAAAATATACAGGATATTGTTACGAAGTGCTCTAAAAAGTGTGATTTTTCCATAAATAAGAGAAAAGAAGCATGCATGTGACACATTAATAGAATCCTGTTCAGGTGACAACACACATACTGTACATATGCCTCTGTCAGGGATGTCAGGGGTCGTCCTTAAGCAGCACAGCTGAAATATAGAGCCACTGGATCTAGGTTACTACTTTTGGAATGCTTTGTCTTGGCTCAGGAAAACATGTTACATAATACATTGAAACCCAGGATTCCAAAATGTGACCCCTGTGAATCAGATATTGACAAGTATGTCTCTCGCTCTCTCTCTCTCTCTCTCTCGCTCTCTCTCTCACTTGCTCTGTCTCTCAGAAGTAATTTGCTTGCAATGAGGTTCGGTCATGTGATCAATAACAATACCAAACCAGACTAGTCAAACAGAAACTAAATATGGCTAGGAGTGTTGACAGATGACGTTTGCTTTCAGGTATAAAAGTGGGTGTGTGCAGGAGAGAGTGAGAGTTAGTGCAAAAGAGGAAGGAAGAAATATTGCATCTAGCATAGGCACATAGGCACATTCATAGAAGCATGAATATATTGTACTAAACAACAGTTGATGTAAATGGATAAGGATTCTCTTTTTTTATTGGTTCCTGCATCAAGTTTCTCATCTTGACGAGGGGAAACGGTCATTATTCTGCATTTTACAAGTATAAGGGCCTGTTGAGACCACCAAATGTACAATAACAGATGTTGTGGGTGTGTTGTCTCCACCAGTGCTGCCGTTCAGAGCAAAGCATGTGGGGTTTTCCACCTTACAGGATACGATGTCATCGCATCATTATGCACACTGCATTACTGAAGCAATGTTTACTGCTGTGCTTTCTATTCCGGTTGTCAAAACTGAGTGCACTGTCAACCGCTGAAAACGACGTATGTACAAAAATGGATGTCGAAACAATGTTCCTGTTTTAGCTTGCCTTTTTTCTCTCTCTCTAGCAGGTCTATTTTTTAACGTTCCACTCTTCAGTGTTTTTGATTAACCGACTGCTCTTCCTCTGTCTCTGCCGCTAAATCAGATTAACGGGATAGGTTACCATCTTGTTTTTTTTTTAAATGGATGCACATGTGGCACATCTGGGTCCAAGCCTGACTCATTACTCACTTTTTTATGTTCCACTCTCTGCAGCCATGGCAACTGCTGCATGTTTGGCACAAAGCTTTTGAAGGCAGTGGAAAAAGAGCGAGAGAGCCAAGGGAGGGAGCATAAAGGCAGAGCGAGAGAGGAGGGAGGGAGGGAGCAAGCTCTCAGAAGTTGGCCCACATCCAGTGTAATCATGCCATGGAGCCGAAATGAGGCCTTTGGCAGCACACCAGGTTTCTGAGAACAAAGATGTGAGCTTCTAATGTTGGCGGCGGGGCCTGCTTGGCATCCTTTGCCATTTCCCAGCAACCCTTGCCTTGGCTGACTGCCACCCCATGCACCCCCCCGCTGGGACTGCAAAGAGGATCAGTATAAAGAGAGAGACTTGTTTTTCACTCGCCTCTTGCTCTGGCCCAATGACATCACCTCTGCAGCCTCCAGCCCCTTCCAGTTCCTAACGCACCCCCCCCCCCTCCCCCCTTTCGCTCTGCTGGACCCTCCATTTTATTTGAATTCCACCATTTTATACCTATAATCACAGTAGACTTGTTACTCACCTCTTTATTTTTGGTGACTGGGTACAAATATTTTGTTAAATAACTATTATAACATTCACATGCAAGAAGCTGAAAACTGCAGGAAAAGAAGTGTAATGTTTCTGGGTGAGTGAAAGAGAGGGGGGGTGGTCAGGCAACAGCTAACAATATATTAACATTATCTGCTGTCCTCCCTAAGTTTTGTCTGCACTCTAATCCTAGCTGTACAAATATGTGGCTAAAGATAGCAACACTGTAAACAGGATATAATATGTAGTGGCTAGGGTTTCCTGGAGGTCTCCATGGTGACCATTTCCTGTGAGAACTTAGTGAAAGCCCATGGACATTAGTCACATTATTATTGTAAACCGAGGTCAATAGAACTGCTGAAAAATGTAAAAGTCATCATAGTATAATAATCTAATTGTGCATTGCAGACAATGATGTTCAGGCATAAACTATTTCATGTCTGTTCATGTTGGGATTGATGCTCACCTCAGCAGATTATATAACATTTTCGCATGATACACAACACACACAAACTGCAACACTCAGTGCTCTTTGCAAAGGTGGAATCTTGAGATAGAATATGTAAGGATTTGTTTCAATTAATAAATGATGGCCAATATTAAATGTAAGAGGCTTGGAATGCTGTAGAATCCAAAAAATGCCATCTTATTGAGCGATAAATGCTGTCACATGTTGGGTATTCCCCTAGCATTCACCTGATCTCACTTTCTATTTACATACCTTCCTGTCTCAGTACACACAGTAGCATACATACATTATTTTAAACAAATAGCTCCAAGCACTCATTTATTCCATCAGCTTTTGCAGCACCATAGACCGATCCATATTGTCAATCAGCATCATCTGGGCTAGTCTGGCTCATTGTAGACAGTAGACTCAAATCTGAAATACTTTTTTTTCATAAATTGATAGGCTACTGCTCACAGAATCATCTTATTTGGGGTTTTAATCAAATGTCACCATGCTTTAATTTTAGAGAACATAGTGTAAAGCTTTCATAAACATCTATTCAGCTGATTCCAAAAGATCAAAGCTTTAGGCAAGCATTTCTCACAAATATTAGTGTACAGGAATTCCTCTGATCAGTAATGTAGGCTGCCGGCCTAACTGTCAGAATTGACTAGACTTTGGAGTTGTCCATTTAGAACTGGATATAGGACAACTTGACATGAATACACTGCCATGGTGCCACCTCACGGTAAATTAAGCTAATATGAGGATATTAGTGTATGGCGGTAAGGTAAAAGCCTATTAATAGAGACGCTTTGGCAATGACTAAAATCTGTTGTATTATGGCGCTACAGCCTACTGTTGAAAAGGTTGTGTTCAAAGGCTGACGCCTTATGTTTTGTGTTACTTACACCCACTGAGCAAACACGTATTCCAATTGTTTACCCGCAGTCACGTAGACTAACAGAAAGGCACGCATACCATATGAATTAAATAGTTGTAGGCTATTCTATTGAAAGCAGAAATTGTTGGTTCGTGGGGCGAAAATCAGATCTAAACCGCGTCACGATCAGAGCCGAACAGTCAGAGCCCGCGAACTTTAGAGAGAACGAGAGTAGTGAGAGCGATTGAACCAATAGAAATGTTTATCACCTACGTCACCATCTTAAAAAAAAAAAAAACGAGAAAGCGCCAGAGCACAAACTGCAATAGATTACGGGCATATTAAAACAACTAAGTCGATCAAAATGTTTAAATAAAATGTTTTGAGTAATATAAAGTATATTATATCTGACCAATTATTAATTCCATCAGAAAAAATATTTATTTGGCATAAAATAAAATGTCGATTTTATTGAAAATCTGTATTATCCCAGGGTAGGCTCTGCCTACCTTGCCTACCCTGACGGCACGTCCCTGACCGCGTGATCATATCCAAAGAGCCGATTAAAGGGCTTGATGTTTCTTATGGGTGAGGCGGATGGTGGGTACGTGACTAAACATCTTGCTTCCTCTTCCCAGCGTCACAAGGGCTTGCACAAACATATCCTGCTTTGTGTCTGCAGGTTTCAGACGCATTGCCTCACCCAAACCCCCGAGGCAAAGCTGCAACGAGTTGGAATGAACCCAGATGCGCGTGTGGAATGCAAAATACTGGGGCACTCCTCCTCATTATGTGTCCTACAACCCGGGCTTTATATAGACATAGGCCTATTGTCGTGATATATTTTACAGACCATTTTTATTTAAAAGTTAGTTAGCCTATGGAGACCAAATTAAAAAAGAAAATAATGTTTCCTGGATTAATTTTAGACCAAGAACCTTTTCAACATTGATCTTCTTTTAGTCTTGGACTAGTCTGGGAAACTGCCTGATATGCTGCATTGCGAGCTGGCCACATACAAGTTGGCTATTTCTTTGGGCTATGCAAAGGATATGACAATTGTTTGAAAAATAGTTATCTTTATTACTGACTAAAAGTTTCACAAGCACATTTAGTATAAAAGATTGCTGAAAATACATGTTTTTCTTGTGTAGCCTACAGAAGAAAAAAAAACTAACTGTACCCCAGCTCAGAGCATGACTCCACCCACTACACCACTGAAAAATGCGTAAAGGAGCTGAGTGGGGGGAGGGGCTGAGAGGAAGACCCCTATTAACATCAACATTTAAATTTGATGACGTATGAGTGTACCAATTGTGTAATCCATTGTACTCGGAACTCGGTAAAATACGATCTCCGACATGGAAAAATGCAATGTAACTCAGGCAAGATTTCTCAAGCCCAAGTCGTTGACATAAAAACACATGACGTCAGAGAAATGCGGCAGCGTGTGAGAACACTGTTGGCAATAAGCAAAACATATAACTGTTAACATAATCTGTTAAATCAGCAGCTCTAGTGTTAGGGTTTCTCTTGATTAATGGTGCTGCAGCCACAGCCTAATTGATAGCTTTTGTCCTCAGTAAATGATTAGTTAAGTTTAGAGACTTGCTATAAACATTAGTTTGCTGTGGATGTTTTACCGGGCAGATGCACTGGGACACATTAGATTGTAACTCGGTAAAACCTACTTGGAAATATCGACTTCCGATTTGCAATGGATTAGTGTACTGGTGAAAACCATTTTGTAAATATAAACACCAGCATGGATGGGTCTACTCACAGATCAATCATATTACTTTGTTTTACAGCTCTCAAAAAAAAAAAAAAAAATTAATAATAATTTTAGGGTGCAGATACACTTTAAAATAGACAAGTTCAAACTCCTCGAGGTATTTCCCAGTTGTTCATATTGATCTTTCCTACTACGGCACAGTTTCAAGTAACCCACATTAATGTAAGATAATTATTTGAAATATATATTTATAGGCAATGCTTACATAACAACTGTTTACACTTGATGAATCTTCAGAAAACAAAAAACACAACAGTAAACTAATTAAGAGAAACATCTAATATACATATTGTTAGTTCAGTTAGTCAGTCAGTTAGTTCAGTAGTCCTAAAGACAGTTCTTGTCCTCTGCAAAGCAAAGACGAACATTACACTTGCTGCATAGCATGCTCTGCAGCGTCCTCTATTTGTCTTCACTGGTAAATGTGCGACCATGTCCCTGCGCACTTCCATCGGGGGATGTGCAGTTGACCTATTTAGTTGGGGACGTGTTTGCTACACTCTCATCTGATGATGGCCTCTTGTGAGCCTTCCCAGGGCACCATGATGTCTCTCTCTTTGGTATGTTGAGAGTTGAGTTCATCTGAATTGATAGGTACAGAATCAATTATGTCAAAAACAAATTAAGATAAAAGTAAAATGTTATTACAATTAAATATTAAACACATTACTAACAGTGAATAGCATAATTGCATTCTCACCAGGATAAGAGAGGTTGAAAGTTCTGCCTGAAACTGTCTCCTGTTCATAGTCTCCTTCATAGGATTTTGAGAGCTTTGCAGTCCCGCTTGTAGAGAAGCCAGGCGTTGATCACGGACAGGATAATGGTGTGCCAGAAGATGCACATGTACCAACGGTGTGATTTGATGCAGAACTTATATTTGGCTGCAAATGGGCCCAATAAATCCACACCTCCCATATATTTATTGTAGGTACTCACAATGTAAGGCCTGTCAATTTCAATGTAACCTTTGCCCTAGCGATACATTTTTTCCACCGGTTCTGGGCCAACAAGACACAAGTGTGACCACCCTGTTGTCAAGCCATTTGACAGCATAGATGTTGTGGGTCTTCTCCACTTTGAAATCAATGTTTCCTCTCCCATTTTTCTTCCCGATCTTCTCATCTGCAAGGTTACACATGGGCAGGCGTGCCTGCCTGGCTGTTCCCACCTAATGGATTCCACCGTCAAGGAGCTGAACTATCAGTGAGGTGGAGGTGAAGTAGTTGTAGTTCATACCATCTGAAGGTGTGGAGGCAAGCTTCATGACAACATCCCCTGACAATCCAAGTTCAGATTAGGCTCATTTTCTATTGACACTGCCTCGGAATACATCAGTCACAGACCATGCTAGAAATACCACTTCTAACCCAGTTTGAACACCCACGGGTGTGGCTTTCCACGCATATTCTGCTTTATGCTGCTGAATCTTCCCTTGAAAGATATCATCTCGTCCACAGAGTTGTGTTCTTCTGGTACCACCTGCAGGCACTTCTCCCTGAATGAGTCAAGCCATGGTCTGAGTTTCAAGAGTTTGTCTTTTTTTCTTCTTCTCAGATGTTGTCAAGTTGTTAACAAAATGTATACTTCTCAACAGAGTTTGGAATCTGTTGCGTGGCATCACATCACAAACAGGGTTGTACCGCAGGTCTGTCTTCCAATACATACTGACTCCAGACATTTGAACTAGGCCTATCTTCAAGTACATGCCTATTGCTTTCTCAATTTACTTTTTATTGGTGTTAATAGATGTTCCAGTATTTTGACAGCTGTACTCATTTGTGTTTTGTGCCAGATCCTCAAGCATGTCTTCTGACACAAACTTCTGGAAGTACACCAGCGGTGTGTGGAGAGAAACATCATCATCATCAGTGACATTCGGACCTGAAAAATCAGTATTGGGTCTGATAAAATCCTTTTTCAGCCATATATAATTGTCACGGGACATGGACTGTTTTGACTATGTTCTTATTATCATCATCATCATCAGTCAGTGGTTGTTGATCTTTGTCCAATTCAACGATATCTTCCCCAGCCTCTATTTCACCTGCCTCTATGTCACTTGCATTATGATCGTCGTCATTTGAATCCATCTCAAAGTCACTCCCTCCATTTTGGATGTTAGCAATAACATCCTTCACATTGTATACAGCTCCTCTCTTTACTGATTCCATTCTGAAATTTAATAAGTAGTAATTATATTTTTTAAATAGTTTCAATGCAAATGAACCACACTCATACACATTCCAGTTAAATCACACTAGTACTGTATGGCTAGCCTTTTATTTAATAATCTCTAATTACACTAGAAATGCTTTTTTCCAGCATTTACATTTGTTCACATTTTATGTTGGGGAGGGAGGGGGGGGGGAGACCAGGGACGACCCATAAGAAAAAAAAAGTCCCAGGAAAATATAATATGGTTTCAAATACTGCTATATACTGAAAGAGTTTCAAATATCGCAACTATAAATAATGTATTAATGTGCACATGTGAGAAGTGCAATGTGCAACCCCACCTATGAAAAGCATGTTATTTGACAACCAGATTTGTAAAATTACAACAAAAATATAACAAACTCAAATCTAATTAGTAATAAGTATGAATGTATTCCACAGTAAATACATATCTACATGGGGTAGATATTTTATATAAAAAAATGTTTAAGGCATTTATTTAATCTTGACATCCAGTTTAATAAAACAAGGTCATGTGATTCAGGAAAATGTTGCATGTTGTGTGAGCTCATGGCTGATGTATACACTTTTAATGGACAATAGGATTCAGAGTTACTTTTACTAGATTTTTTCTAAGGGTAATTTTACGTGTACTATACATGTTTCAAAGTAATTTTACTTAGAATATTTTTGTACTCTTTCCACCTCTGTGTGAAACTCATTTTCAGCCAAGCCTAGTTTGATGTGATTGTTTTGATTTGTGACTGTTACTGCCGAATTAGCACTAATTAAATGTGGGCAACAGTCTTCAGGCTGTAACCCCGATCCATTCAAGTTTACAGTATGCTGGAATTCCCCAGATCACGAGAAAGCTTCCTGGTTGGGTAATGCATGCGCCATTTTTTCAATGCTTTGCTTTCAGTTTATAAAAACGCCTATTTTGTGGGAATCAAATGAGCCTGACATTATTTACAGCGGTAACGCGAAATATAGGCTATGTTTCTCAAAAAGTATAACTGCACGCAATACGCTTAGTGTAGGTAGTAAATATATAGACCGGCCCACGTCCATTCACTGCAAAACAGTAGTAGCGCATGCCGCATGGAGCTGAGGCATTAACCTCTGCTGCCTACAGTCTGCAGACAGCTTTCCGCATTATATCTGCAGATCCAAATCCCACAATATAAAACGGGTGGTGCAATACAAAATGAGGACAAACGGAGACGACGTTTCAATATGGCAAAACTGAGAAGAATGCTATTTTGCAAATGTCTGTATCGGCGTGTTAAAACCTACCTAGAATCAGAATTTAGGCTACTCGTGGTCTCGTAATCGGCTGTTGTTCACTTATGGTAGTGGTTATTCTTCCTTCGGTTAGTGGTATCGGACCGGTGACTGGCTGGGTGTAGTTTTGGCATCAGCTCAAGCGATTAAATAAAAGGAGCCCAGTGCGCTTGCGCTAAAGGGGGCTGTCGAAGAATCAAGTAAATAGAATTGGAACTAGAACCACAAGTTTAGTGCTCGCTGATGACGTCACTGTTCCACATTGAGCTACAGACTTGTAGAGAGAGTGAGAGAGATAGATAGAGGCGCGCCGTAGTAAAGTACACACTGTCATGAAGTTCTCCCTGTAACTTAATTGTTGTTGCCGTATTCAGGAGAGGACGATTTGAGCAGCGGATCTTGCCCTATCTCTTTTTGAAGGAGCTTGGAAAGACTCGCACCAACCTGGGAGAAGATTTTTGGTCGATTTTGTGAAAGCAATGTCGTCCGCGGCGGTTGCTGCTTCGAGAAGGCAGTCGTGTTATTTATGTGATTTGCCGCGCATGCCGTGGGCAATGATCTGGGATTTTACCGAACCCGTCTGCAGGGGATGTGTCAACTATGAAGGAGCAGATCGGATCGAGTTTGTGATCGAAACAGCCCGACAGCTTAAGAGGGCTCACGGATTTCAGGAGGGGAGATCTCCGGGGCCAGGAAAGTCACAGCTCTCTGGTAAAGAAATTCAGGCTATCAACCATTCAGCAGGAGACCCCGGCTCCCGGCCACCTCAGCCATTGGACCGATACCCCCTTTCCTCAGACCGTCCGCCGAGGTTGGGTCCAGAATATCAATCTAGCAGGCAAGCAAACGGCATTACTGTCCCAAACGGATTTCCTAAGCCAGACGACCCACCAGAACTGAACCGTCAAAGTCCCAATCCTCGCAGGAATAGCACGGTCCCGCCGAATTTAGTGCCTTTGGTAAACGGAAATCAAGTGCACAATGGTCGACCGGGACAAATGGGGCTTCCATCCGCATTGGCGGCTGGCAGTCCGAACGACATGGGCAAGAGACCCGCTTCAGTTTCCAGCACAGAGCATGAGAGGGAAGTGAAGGATAAGCATAGACCGGACAGTCTCACGCCAGAGATCTCCGAGAGCCACAAAAACAGGGCAGAGCAGGACTGGATGGGCAAGGGCAAAACAGTGAGAGATTTGATGGCTCTACACCCTTTCGACGGCAGATACAAGAAGGATCACCCTGCCATGCAACAAAGGGTTATGGGCTACGAGGCCAGTGCTACGGCTTCCAAATCAGGTAGGCACACCACCGTTTTTATTATTACACATAAAACGTGTTAACAGTTGCAAATATTAGCATAATCAAGCCACATTCACTACAGATTAATACAAAGAAATTCTAATATATTAATTGTTAAATGTAACCTCTGGTGCAGTAGGGAACAACAAAAACGCATGCTGTCTATCCAGGCAATATTGAATTCATGCCAGTGTTGTGTCTCCACTAACTTGTAACTGTTTGCAACCTCTAGACAGAGGAAAACACCCCCGGAGTATGAAGAGAAAAGCCTCGCCTGAACCAGAAGGCGAGGGGACAGCTGCCAAGCTAAATGGAGAAGGGCAGCAATGGCTACCACCGCCTACTGATGGACTGAAAATGCCACCGGTGCCCCCGCCAAGCTTCACCCCCTCCACAATATCGCCACACTCCCGCACCACTCCACCAGAGGCGGCGCAGAACGGCCAGTCCCCCATGGCGGCGCTCATCTTGGCAGCAGACAACGCCGGCGGGAACAGCTCCCCCAAGGACGCCAACCAGGTCCACTCCACCACCCGCAGGAACAGCAGCAGCCCTCTGTCGCCGTCCTCCATGAACCAGAGGAGGTTGACCCAGAGGGACGCGTCTGGCGCAGGTACCCCCCACGTACCCAGCATGGACCAAGGACACCCCCAAAGCATTCCGGACTCGTCGGTGCCTGGCAGCATACCCCTGTGCTGCACGCTGTGTCATGAGCGTTTGGAGGACACCCACTTTGTTCAGTGCCCGTCCGTGCCCTCTCACAAGTTCTGCTTCCCGTGCTCCAGGGAAAGCATAAAGCAACAAGGTGCCACGGGTGAGGTGTACTGTCCAAGCGGAGAGAAATGTCCCCTGGTCGGCTCCAACGTACCCTGGGCTTTCATGCAAGGAGAAATCGCCACCATCCTTCAAGGAGAAGTCAAAGTAAAAAAGGAGAGGGACCCTTGATTTTGTTTGAACACTTTTTGGGGTGGGGGAAGCAAAAATATGAGTATAAATATATAAATATCACATACATACCATTCAAACAAACTAACGGACTTGTACATATTGGACCCAAGGGAAGAGTATACTTCGTAAACATGGTTGTATAATTTTTGATTTTTGAATACATTGTGTTTCTATATTTTTGAAGATAAAGGTATGTACTCATTATAATGGACTACGTTCCTCTTTGTTGATGTTTAACAGAATTCTTGATGTACTAGGTCTGGTGGCAGTTCCTGTTTAACGTAGAATGTGACTAATGCTACTCTACGAGCACTTGGCAAACCTGAAATGCTTTTAGCTGTACTTGTATGCACTTGTTTTAAAATTGCCAAATACAATTTCTGATCTTGTATGAACATATTGTCTGAGCTTGCTTCATTTTAAATGACAAATTCATAAGGAACGCTTACGTGAACGAACCAGTGTGTGAGATGGTGCTCTGATGCACAAGGTTGTTATGGAGGCACAGGGTGGACTCATTCATACTCCTCTCTACACATAAAAAGGCTTTGTTCCAAGCTGCATGACTTTAATACATAGATGCAAGATAAGCAGCTTTGTTGCACACATTCATTTCCTAATAGCCATGCTTGATTTAAAAAAAATAAACACAAAAAAATAAACACAACCGTCATTGCTGAAAATAAACCAGTTTATTTAGATCAATACGATAAGGGGTTGCAACATACAGAATAGGTACCAAGTCATGTTAACTCAGCAGGAATTTGTTGAGTCAGTAGAGAGAAAGTGCTGTTTGTCAATATGACATAGTGTAACCACAAATACAGGCTTGCCACACACATTTGGGGAAAATTAATCACTGTTTTATTAAAGGTTAGGCTTGGGTTTCTAAATTGTGTCTCACATACTGGGGCTAATAGGATAGGAAGCTCTGAAGGATAGGCTATGAACATTTATGAAAATGTGAAGACATTTTGAAGTGTCTAAGCTAATGCCGAATGTATTATTCATGAACAACATCACATTTAGCAAACGTCTTATTACAACATGAAACACTACGACTGAAAAGACTGCAGTGCAGTGTTACATTTTCTGTTTTCTTGCTCAACTATAAAATATAGGCCCTACTTCAACGTCGTTGCAGGAGGTCACGTGGTGCGTACCCTAATGCGACCACCTCCGCTTCCGTCATTCAGCATGTGGTAAACAAGCAGTAATTTACAAGCAGACAGGTTACGACCCATAACATGTCCACATCGGTTTGGTCAAACTATTTCAACTTCAAATGCATACGCAATCCTCGTTTTTTTTCTTCAACGTATTACTGTTTCAGAAACACATTATGTCGCGGTTATGATGACCTGCCAGCCTCAACACTGCAAGCACGGCTGAGACTCAATGTTGGCCGGATAAAAGATACAGTTTAGGTTATTTCTGCACATGCCTGTGAGGCACAGTGGTTGACGCAGCGGCGTCACGGACAGTGATCATGAAGGTAATTCCCAGTTAGAGATATTGTCCAAGTTATCACTTGCATAAATTAAATATTCAAAATATAACCTGCGTCTCACACGTTATAGACAGCTGTAGTCCGAGATTGAGCAACAGTACGCGCCCATATGAAAGGTCTTCCTGGTAGGTTACAAAGAAACCTGTTTGTGGATTTTAGTTGAATATTAATTTTTTTAGTGCTTTCTCTGCATTTGATCTTGGAGTTGTAGCTTTTAATAATGTCTTCCACCCAGTATATTATACTACACTATTAAATGATATATTTTATAAGATAAATATAAAACATTCTTATAAAAATGCCTTGCCCCTATAGCTACTCAGTTGTGAACTTTGAATGGTTCGCCTTGATTCATTCAATGTGTACCTATCTGACAAACCAAACCAACTAGTGAATAGTAGGCCTACATCGTTCAAAGTGTGCAGTATAGACCTATACATAAAACATGGCAAAGACCATGTCCTATATCTGCTTACAGAATTTATCTAGAAAACAGCAGCTATTTTTCATGAATACACATACATGTTTGTTTATGATTCATTGCTGTTGGTTGGCTTTTACTTATCAGTTGGACTTTAAAACTAGAAATGCTGCACATTCTGGTAAAGTTTTACTTGCTCAATTATTTCATCCTATATTGACTTTGCTCGACTGCTAATATGGAGGTGGGGGACTACATACTTTATCTCTCCATGAAGTTTGATGGCAGTTCACAAACATTTAAACATGTTGCAACCAGTTCTCAGAGGTTATTCATCATTCAGCACTTTGACCTAAATTGCAGTGACAACATAATGGATATGCCATATTCCACATGTGTTGTAGCTACATTCACATGATGCTGTGAGATACAAAATAATCACAGTAGTGTATACCAATTTAGTCAACACTCACTAAAAGGATTTACAATGTACTGTACCTAATGCAGTCATAATATGGCTCTGCCATAACACAATACAGTGGTGCTGTTGCATGGTTACCAAATACGCAGCATACTGTAGGTGCTTGGATACATCATGTCAGAATATGCAGAAATAATTAACCATTGCTGTATATAGCGGAAGAAGTTCAATTTCATTCTTCTGTTTTCGGTAAAAACACGAAAAGGCCATTTATGGTTAATGACTCACAGTTTACACATATGACATAAACATTAGGGACTTCCAAGAATTTTAATATTTAAACTTGGTTTCTGCATTTTTCCCCCTTCTAGAAGCATGTTTGACTTGTGTGCTTTGCCCTTGTACTATTTATTGGAAAATGTTTGTGTGTTGTCTGAGACAACACAGCTTGCAGCTAGATCAGTGTACTGTAAAATATAGTCAAATCAATAATCATAGAAACCCCCATTGGCTGATGAGGCGTTTGATGGATTTAGTTGTGCTGTTAAACAAGTCAAGTGAAAGCATAATAGATAAGAAATCTCAATATGTTGACTATTCCCTTTTTTAATGATTACCTAAATTATAAGAAAAACAGATTTAGGAAAAGGTTGATCTGATCTAAACGTCAGGTGTGTGTGTGTGTGTGTGTGTGTGTGTGGGGGGGGGGGCATTGTTATCTGTAGTCTTTATAGCCTAGCATAAATAATACTGTGGTGATTTGATTTCCAGCATTTGCCGATATGTGTTGTATGTATACGGGTATGATATTGCCAGAGATGTTGTGGAAGCTAAACGGCTTTGAAATATTTGGTAAACAGTTAACTAATGCTGTGAAACATGGTCTATCTTGTTTGTACTATTATTAATTTTTACAAATAATGTGCTGTAGGTGACATGCTGTAGTTAACGACGGCAAAGCCTGCAACAATACAATTGGAGCACGGATGTGTTTAAGCATTTACTAAGGTGAATCTTGTTTAATTCGATACCAAGTCGCTGTGTGGCTGAATTAGTGGGGAGGACTTTGTAGGAGCACTGACTATAGCCAGCCATTTTACTAATGAATCTATGTTTAGGACCATAAATCAAAAAGCATGCTTGTGTTGCTGTTATCTCATGAAAGCAAGTACAGGCGAGGACGTGCCAAAAGCAGAATCTGGTCCACATTTCTCGGCTCCCAGTATAACTGATCCGCCGGTTAATTTTAGACCTGTCAAGCAAAACAAGGTCACCGCAAATGTTGTATCGAGGACACGCTTGGATCTGCCTATTTCTTCTGTTTTTTCATCAATCAAGTTTTCCTTTAGAGCGGGGCTCGGCTCCTGTGAGACTAGTAATGATGGTTTCTCTTCTCCACACAAGGGAGAGGCTGGTACTGCAACCAGCAATTAGGAGGAGCATGGCTCAATCCGCAGGATATGTAAAATTTCCCCCTCTGATTTTTGGCTCTGCGTTATGAGGTGGCGTGCATCTGGCGCTGCTATTGCCTGCTTATCATGCGAGTTTTGCACAATAATGATAATTACAGTGTCGCTTGGTTGTGAGAACGTCGGGCCCCACTGTATGTATGAAAGTGTAATATGTTTTTCGTTCCGCCTGCCAGCTCTCGTCAGTGTGTAGTATGGACTATATGTTTCAGACTCTGTCAATCCCTGTTGTGTGGTATTGGCTGGAGAAGCAAGGAATGGTGGTGCCGTTGTCAGGCCATGCAAAATGCACACGTTCACCATTGCTTATTGAGGTACCTTTTATGGCAGTTCTCTCTCTCTCCTTTCCTTTACTGTCTCTTTGATGTCGGGCTCCCGGTGTTGCCTTATATAGCTTGCTCCCCATGTGTTTTGTGAAGCTCATATTTTCGCCTCACAATCTCAGACCTGTGCCTGCCTTATCTTACCATCGTTTCTTCTCTGGCTGTCGGTTATGCTTACACACAACATATCTATGCCTTCTTTTTACTTTGCATTGCATTGCATTGCTTCAAATCAGCTCTGTGAAATGGAAATGAGGACTCTTTCTCCCCCCCCCCCGCCTCTCTCATTCACTCTCTTTTTCCACCAGACATCAAAACAAGGCTGTGCGTCCAATGTTTTTTTTTTTCACGTTGGCAGGCTGCCAATGCTTAAGTGGGATAGGAAGAGAGGGAAAATGACCAGAGAAGAAGTGAAGAGAATGTGTGCGCCTGGTGATCTTTGGGGTGGGGTTAATGAAGAAGAGGCAAGGTTAAGAGATGAGGCCAGGGCATGATGGTATTGATCCAAGAATGTGAGCGTAGCTTAGCCCAGTTCCTGTTTCTGCTGAGCCATTAGTCCTGCCTCCTGGCTCAGGAACAGCTGATATGGCAAACTACCCTATGCAAATTAGGAGCCGGACGGGAAACATTATCCTTTTAAGTGTAGAGCAATCTGTATACTATAACAACAGGATGCTAATACAGCCCACTGTTGACTGGTTCGAACAGTAAAACAGTAAATTATAGTTAGCCATGGAGATGTTGGAAATTATATACATAACTTCTATGTTTCTTTTAGCTTACAGCCATATATATGGTCGTCTCTGTTGGGCACGTTCAACACAGTATAAAGCTACTTTGCTTGTTGCTACCAATACCAATCTAAAGTTAGACAGAGCTGCTGGCACGAGCTGTGCTAAAATTAAACATGCCGGCATTAGCACAACTTTGATTTAGAAGTAGCATTAATCAGATGTTGTGCTATAGTTTTTTTGTGTGTTTTGCTAGGTCACAAATGAATTACAGTAGAAAGTGAATGTTAGGAGGTAGGGAATTGCACTGCATAATTAAATTAACGGTCAGGCTTTTTCAATAACACTAGAAATATACAGTAATGTTGATTGACTCTGTTCTGGTGTTTGTCAAGTCTTCTTCCGCTCCATGTCAGCTCAAAGGGCTCTTGGTGAAGCAGTGAGGTTCTTTTTTTGGGCTATGGGGAGATTGGTTGCAGGTCTATGGCAGGTGAGTGCCCTTCTCATCCCTCAGGGGTTTGTTTGGTCAGTTGGGGGCTTGGGTTCAAATGGATGTGGTGGCTTGCGAGTAGGCCATCTGTGCCCTGCCTTTCCACATGAATAATGGCACAGCGCCCATGGAGGAGTGTTGTGACTTGAAGTCAAGAACCTGGAGTTTCATCTTGCCTTGTCTAGTATAGATTAATGCCTTTTTCTTTATATTGAACTGATTAATGACTATAGGAGCATAGCATAGGTTTAAATGTAGGAACATAACATAGGATTAAATGTAGGAGCATAGCATAGGTTTAAATGAAGGAACATAGCATAGGATTAAATGTAGGTGCATAGCATAATGTTTAAATGTAGGAGCATATCATAATGTTTAAATGTAGGAACATAGCATAGGTTTAAATGTAGGAACATATCATAGGATTAAATGTAGGAATTTAGCATACGATTAAATGTAGGAACATAGCATAGGATTAAATGTAGGAACATATCATAGGTTTAAATGTAGGAACATAGCATACGATTAAATGTAGGAACATAGCATAGGTTTAAATGTA
>JAODLL010000007.1:4724492-4741270 GCA_026546735.1 Forbesichthys agassizii | reverse complement strand
CATCAAAGCGATACTGAACCTTTCGACTGTTTTGCTAATTAACCTCTCTATAGTATATATAGTAGTAGTACTATAGTGTGCGACTGCAATTTATGCCATTCACTTCCAATGTTCAGCCTATAGATATTTCATGCTTTTTTTATTTTAAAACACTTTTTTATATTTATATTCTGGAGCAACTAAAGAGCAGGAAGGATTATTAGAAATGTTTTCTATAAGAAACTTTTCGTTACGGTTTTTGAATGTGGGGAATATTAGTTTTACTTCCTTATTGAGGGTGAAGATGGGGGAGTTTCAGCCTTGAGGAAGGTGTACGACTTATGTCTACATGTTCATACTGTAGTTGATTTATTAACTCTCCAGTTAACAGTTGAATAACCAGTTAAATAGTTGTTCTATAACATAGTAAATCCTGACAATACTTTTTTATATAGCAATAAAATCCAGACTATTGCCACACTGATCTATTGCCATGATCACTGACACAGTCTCATACTTTCTAACTTTCAGAGCGAAGTACCATAAGTTGAAATATGGGACAGAGCTGAACCAAGGTGACATGAAACCACCCACCTATGACTCTGGTAAGTCCGAAGCAGCCCGGCACGCTAACTCTACTTCTGCACACAGAATCTCTGGGATCATACTCTTCACATACCCCAAATGACAGGACTTGCTTACATGTACGAAGGAAAAAGGTGCATGTACATTCTTGTTTGCTTGTGTCGTTTTGCCACAGCATGCTTTCCTGAGGTGTAACCCTACAGTTGTTGTTGTGGATACAGTCACACTGCATTCTTACTGCCAATTCCACTAATGGCAACTAAACATTAACTGTCTTTGCTTTAATCAAGAAACTGCAAAAAATAGTCTATTACACAGCATAGTTACACCATTATTGGAGCATTGGATAGATTAGGTAGCTATCATCATTTGAACTAGTCACTCATAAACCTAATCTTTCAGTTAAGATGGAACCACATTCTTGTGTTTTGGAAGAATCTTTAACTCATTTATAATTTAGTTTTTATTAAACATATTTAGTTATTCCCGGCCCTATGTTTTTATTCCTACTCAATCAACCCATTATCTAATTAGTCATCTATTGACACTATCTTTCTTCTTTATATAAAAAAGGGTGTATTCACCATTGAGCTGTTCCCCTATCATTAATCAGATATGAATATTTTCTTCCTCGTGTCATGTCTATTCATGAAAGCTGAAGGCAGCGAGGCCCTTGAAGTGTTGATGAGGAGGAGAGGTGATAGTCAGAGGCGAGGAGGGAGGTGTTTGTGCGCGTGATGATGGCACACTTGCCCACTCCTCAACCTCCTGAATTAGGCATGACCCAGATTTGGGAGCAACTGAAGCCCTGTCACACATCCCCCTATCCTGCTTTAATTTTAATAGCGCTATCTCCTCACAGACGCATTAGTGGCGGTTCTTTTATCTCCCAGTGTACATGGTGTTGGGTGATTGTTCTTTCTAAGAAGTAGGGACCATGTTAGAGCACAGAGCAGCCTATTTAAATGCATCATTAACATTAACTGTTCCAATTCACAATGAGGGGAAACTTTTTGGTTCTTTCGAAAAAATAAATAAAAGAAATGTAAAAAAGATTATCCTGCTGCTGCTAATGAGTTTTAAATGTGCTGCTGTCTACACTGGAAAAGGGTTAGCTATTCCATTTTCAGATGAAAACAATGTTATTTAGCTCCAAACTACAGTAGATTATGACTCATTCATAGCTTAGTGACATAATGCCATACTTGTCCGGCAGCCTTAGCCACATTTGAAGATAGTCGGAAGGAAGGATAACCTTCCCAGGTGTTATGAAACATGCTAGATTATTATATAACTTCAGCGCAATCAATGAAATATGCATGTGTTTTGGAAGCTATGCGCACGTCGGAATGTTCTGGCTCTGGACTGTTCTGGTTCTGGACTTTTGGAATATGACTTTTCTCGGGGAGGGCTGCTTTGTGATTTGTGTCCCCGCTGTCCGTCACCCACAGATGAGGCCAATGAGAATGAGGCACCTGGGTCACTCAACAATCAGCTGTCTTGGAAACAAGGTCGCCAACTCCTCAGACAGTGAGTATGCGCGCCGTCTTCATTGCAGCCATCTTCCCTGCACACTGTGTTCCTACACTGTAGGGAGCTATCCCAGTGTTCAGGTGTACCTGGGTGTGTCCCAATTACAGGCTTTTCAGGAGTTTGTAAGTGTGATTTGCCTAGCAGTGTTGGGGGTTGGTACCAGACATTACTGGTCTGGCTGACTATTACTACGGCCGTGCCAGCAGTAGTAGTAGCCCGCACACCAAAAGAAACCATAGCAAAGTGCTCCCTCACCTGGACAGAGCTTGTCATTACCACCTCTGGTTTCCTCTCTGACTAGGTAGCAGGCTGTGGAGAGCATTGCTCCCTCTCGTGATACTACAACCCCAGTCAGTCCGGCCTTTTGTCTCAGATGCCATCGGGCTGCCTCACGCATCATCTGGCCCAACATGCCGGCCCATGAGCCGGCCAGTTAGCGTCAGGGGTGTGAGTCAAGCGACAGATCAATAACGCGCCGAAATACCCACCCGCCCACAAGGCCAAAAGGCCGCCGGTATTGCCAGAGCTTTAGTTGTGGATCTCTCTGCAGGGGAGCTCCAATGCCCGCTCCCCATGCCTCCGCAGCACAGCTGACATTGATCGCTAGGCTAGCGCCAGTGGACATGACACATTTGACAGTAACACGTTCTGTTGCCTGCTGACGTGGTGTATGTACTAGGACAGTGACCATAGAATCCTCCTTTGCCACAGCATTACGCTCCTTTGCATCGTGGTTGTCCTTTACCCACCACGGACCGATGGAATGTGCGCATGTTGCATCTTCCTTTACAGGCGGGTGGGATGTCTGCGTTGCATTTGGACATGTTATAATCTTTTTATTCACGTTCGCATTTAAATGCATTGTGATAGGCTGAAATGCATTGACAACACATTATACAGACTGAACAGTATTGTGGGAAACAATACAGTGCATTTGTTTCCCGCCTTTAATTATTTATTGTGGATTTTTTAATGCTGTTATTGTATTGAAGTATAATCATTTCTGACAAATGTATGATTTTCATATGTTGATGTTCATACATTTTTTGTAAAAGTGTATATTTACTATTAGTCCCACATTTCATTTTATTATTAAAGCCAATGCTGTGAGCTCTCAAATGCTTTTTATTTGATGGATTTATCTGCTACACTGAGGAATTATTATTAGTAAAATATAAAATATTTTCATTAAACCTTCAGGATTTAGGGAGTGATTTTTACCCGAGCCCTCAGTCCATAATGGGATGAATAGCAATGTGGATTTAACAGATGCACCGCTGCAAACACAATTGTAACACATTGTTGGATCCAAACTAGACGCGTTGCGTTCAGCACTTGCACCGGACCTGTTTTCAGGTACCTGCAGGAGGTGGGCTACACAGACACTATCCTGGACGTCAAGTCCCAGCGAGTGAGGGCCCTGCTGGGCCTGACTGGCGACGGAGGAGGACCGAAAAGCGGTGACAAGACCAGTGGGGAGCCCTTGGTCAACGGGACAGACGCGTCGTCAAAGGGCATGGGGACCAAAGGGTACATACTCTGATTTGGAGGCTGTGGCCGGGGTGTTGTGGTCAGCATTGCAAACTTGTTGATACTGTGATCATGTCTTCTCCCAGGAAAACGGAGATCTCCGACACTAGCGCAGTGTTGGAGGCCTTTAAGTTTATAGAGAGTGCTGCAGCCGAGTTCAGCGACGAAGACGAGGAAGAGGACAGCGATGGGAAGGACCGGACTATCATGGAATCAAGGACGGTAAGGAACACTTTCCTATCCCTCAAACAAACACACACACACACACACACAGTGTGGAAAATTCAAATTGTTGTCTGATAGGTACACGCGTCAATAAGGGAGAGACTTGTTCTCTCGACCAGTGTGAGGATGCGTCAGTAGAGGACACATATCGCTGCACTGCTTTAGTGGCCTTGCTATGTTATTTCAGATCATGAGGAAGAAGCCCGCCTCAACGTCGTCAACGCCGGCCAGCATGGACACTACAGAGGACCCAGACACAGAGGAGGCCCTGAAGGGCTTTGACTTCCTCTCCAGCCCCGATGAGATGGACACCTCCCCTGAGTCACGGGGCCCGGGGGACGGCACTGACTGGGGTAAGTCGGGGAGCCTCTGGGGATGGTTGTTCACTACAGAGATGCACCGTTAACCATCTATAGTTCTGTCTTAACCCAACATGTGTCCATTTGTGCGTAGTGGCTGTCTGTGTAGTACTCTCTCCACCTCAGTGCACCTCGTCGTTCCGTGAAACATTCATCAGAATCACGACAGCTTGGAGTGTTTATTTTTTTTAACTCATCGTGTGTGTGAACTCTTACACCGTGTGTTCCCATAGCCGGCCTGTGACCACGATGTCTGTTCCACTCCTGTTGTTTGTGTCTCACTGAGTCAGCCTACCCTCTGGAGTATAGGCTTAAAGCAGAAACATGGGCGATGATGTCATTATGAGATGCTCCCATGTACCTGGACACAGTATTATAATAATAATAGCATCAGCCCCATCTAATTGCAGTGCATTAGAGTTTAATCATTTTTAATTCATCTGGTTATTAAGTAGGGTAACAAACAATATGTTTGTTGTTCTTCAGTTGACCAAAACGTGTCCAGATGAAAGATCACCCCATTTGACACCCGACACCCTGTCCCCCTTCTTTAGACAGAGAAGAGATATACTTTAAGGTTACGCAGACGTGGCTTTAACTTTGAGCGTCCGGTGTTCCCGTCAAGTCACCGTAAGCGTGAGACAGTCAGTGAGGCGGTTCAGGACGCCAATCTCTCAGAGCACACCTCAAGCTTTGAAGGCCTGATGCATTCCATGAGGCTGTCTGCCTCTCAGCGCGGGCTCCGCTGTGGTGCTCTCCACTAAACAGGAGAGGGTATGACTGAGAGAGAGAGAGAGAGAGCTCCTTGCACGCTCACCCACCCACTCTGCCCGGCCAATGGTGAGGGCGGCCGTTGAACAGCCTCTCGGTTTGGTTTTGTCCCCCCTGTGTAGAGAAGGACGAGCAGGGTCCCATCTCTGAGGCGTGGGATGTGGACCAGGGCGTCATAACCAAACTCAAGGAGCAGTACAGAAAGGAGCGCAAGGGCAAAAAGGGGGTAAAGAGTAAGTTCTCCCAGGCGCTTGCTGCCTCTCCCTCTCTCTCTCTCTCTCTATCTCTATCACCCTCTCTCTCTCTAGCTATCTATCTCTACCTCTCTGCGTAGAGCACTGATTTCGAGCAGCTCAGACAAAAGCCTTCCACCAAGACGCAACATCTCTGTTTTCTCATCTGCTTTTCTAGCTGCTCCTTCCCTTGCCTTCTGCTTGGCTCCACTCCGTTCTCCTCCACCCCAAACCCCCCCTCCCCCTTTACCCCCCAGTGGTTCTCAATGAGCAGGCTGGGGCCAACCTGCAGGGGATGACTTTTCACATCTAACACAGCGCACAACACGTCGCTCAGCGTGCGCGTGGTCACGCAGGTGTCATTAACGGTGTTGCCGCATGTACCCACGACGCCACCTCTTCTCGAGGGTTGAGAACCACTGACGTGTCTGCATGGGTCTGCCTGGTGTGGTGTTATGTAACTGTGTGTCGCTCCATTACTTGACTGTGTTAATACACGCGCTGTGTTGCATGCTTCACTGTCTGTTTCATGGTGCTGGTTGGCTGCTGCAGGAACATTCACCACAGCTTAAACAATATAAATGGTTAAAGACCCCCCCTGTCATAAAAGTAAGGTCTAATGTAGCCACAATTCCTCCTTATTTCTTGAGTGTAATGAATCTCCTCTGACACTGTAATATAACCATGTAGTTGTATAAGGCATGTAAATAACTATGAATGCAACACAGTCTGCAGCACTACAGTATGTTCAGCTGGAAGGAAGGAATTCTATGGGGTCTTTAATGTCACGGTGTTCATGACAGTTGTGTTCTCCACCTGTACTAGTAACAGATAGGAGTCATCTGTTTTCTAAATACATTTTCTCTTTAGTTCCAGTTTCACAACACAATGATCACATCCATCATTATCTGTCATCCACGTTTCACTTCACTGTCTGAATAATAGTTTAACTAATGCTGTAAATTGAATCAAATTAAAGCTAATTAAGTGGAGCTCTTTCAGATTAAAATTATAATAATAGATTAGTCATTGTTACTTGGCACTAGCTCTGGTTTTTTACTGTGATTGAATAATGCCCTCAGACTGTAGAGCTCTCACCCAAAGAGTCCATCAAATCACAATAGACACTGCATGGGGACATTGCCGTCTCTCATTGCTTTCAAACTCCTTTTCTGCACAAATCATGTTATCGTTCTTGACACTGTATTGGTTTATCACCTTTTGTGGGTGTGTGTGGAGGGGAATAATCTGTTACTGTGTTCTTCAGGCTGATTTGCTATGGATATAAAGGTTTTGCACTCACTAATTAGTTGTTCCGTGACCTGTTCTTAAATATGGGTACACGCATGATATTATTCTCCAATGCCATATGTATTCATTATTTATAGGGTGAGTAGTTTTAATTATTTTTGTCTTGAAATATATTTTTCTGACACTAAATGGAAAGTCACTTTTTGCAGTACCTGCTGCTTTAAACAAATGTAGTCTGGCCAAGATAATGAAACAAACAATTTAATTATAATGCTAGTACAGACAAAGTACTGCTCCATGGAATCAGCCTGTAAAACAAGTCTTCTTTCACAAACATCTTTCCACCTTTTCAGTTCAACTAACAGGATTCCACCCCTGTCCCTTTGAGTTTCTATCTCTTTACCATTGATTAATTTCCTTCTAACTTTTAATGCTTCTTTTTCTCCCCCATTCATTTCCAATTCTTTCTTTTCAGAATTATTTCCCCCCTCATATTTTGGACCACCTTTTTGTATAGTCTCTTCTATCGCCTGTGTGTGTGTGTGTGTGTGTGATAACCATGTCTCTCTAACTATACATGACAGGACCCAACAGGTCCAAGCTGCAGGACATGCTGGCTAACCTTCGAGATGCTGAGGATGTGTCCCACATGCAGCCTCCGTCGGCACCCCAGGCCCGCCCCAGCGTGACCCGGCTCGCTGAGCACGAGGGTAACCGACCCGACGAAGGTCTGTCCCACTCCACCAACGGACTTTCTATCATTACGCCATTGTATTACTGCGTTTACGGGGGTCTCCTACTCCTATGTTAACCTCTGCCTGCCGACCGTCAGCTCCAGCTGCTCATACGGTCTAGCTAGCGTATGAGTTATTAGCCCTGGCTAGCAGCCACACAGAGAGAGGAAGTTGCCTAGTGACCGTGGTGTCTAATCTTCACAGTGGAAGCGCTGACCTTCCCTCCGACCTCGGGGAAGTCGTTTATTATGGGCGCTGACGAGGCCATGGAGAGCGAGCTGGGCCTAGGGGAGCTGGCTGGACTCACCGTGGCCAACGAGGCCGACAGCTTGACCTATGACGTGAGTAGCGATGGGAGGACAGCAGGGCTGCTGTGCCTCAAGCCGTCGGTACCAGGGAAGCCAGGGGGAAGAGTTCTCTCTCCTCCCACCAAGGCCATAGCAGTCCCTGGAACTTGATGATTTCACTGTCTGGTTGACGTAGAGGATGTTATTTGTAAGTTGATGTCTCGTGCTCAGATCGGCAACAATAAGGACGCCCTGAGGAAGACATGGAACCCTAAGTTCACTCTGCGAAGCCACTTTGACGGCATCCGTGGCCTGGCTTTCCATCCAGTGGAGCCGGTCCTGGTCACTGCTTCTGAAGACCACACACTGAAGATGTGGAACCTGCAGAAGACCGCTCCTGCCAAGAAGTAAGAATATCCTATTTGACCCTAACCCCCCACCCCCCCTCCGTATTCACCCCTTAGATGTGTGGTGCTTTTTGAGAGAAGGCACCCAATCTGAGCATCTTTTGTTTTGTTTCCCTTTCTGCAGGAGTGCCTCTTTAGACGTGGAACCAATCTACACCTTCAGAGCTCACAGGTAAACACAGCCTAAAGAGGAACAAAGTACCAGCGACTATTACAGTTCTTAGTAGTAGTCTTCTTGGCGTGTGTGTGCGTCTGGTGATGTCATCACACACACACACACAGCACCTGTGGTCAGTAGCACTTAGCATTGCGTTGTGTCCGTAGGGGAGCTGTGCTTTGCGTGGTCATGAGCAGCACAGGCGAGCAGTGTTTCAGCGGAGGGGTTGATGGGACGATCCAGAGCTGGAACACCCCCAATCCCAACATTGACCCTTACGACTCATATGGTAGGCACAACGTGAGAGCGTAATCTAGAAGACCCTGAAAGCACGCTGCCTATGTTTTTTTAAATAATTTTTATTAATCTTAATTTGTGCATTGTGATTTAGCAAGTAATTCTGGAGAAAACTCAAATCAAAACACATCTCCCTTCAGCGCCATAGGGCGCTCCCTTTTCCTTCCTCCCCACACATTGCAAACACAATGCGAAGACTAGGATATTGTTATGTGGTGCAGTCTGCACCACTTTGTGTATGTTCCTATATATGGAGCCAGGGCTATGTAGAAGTACCAGATTGTGTTTCCCCCACCAAACACACAGAACAGTGAACTCGCAGACCACGAGGAGCTATTTGGTTGAATTTGACAACGTTTCCCAGGTTACAAGTGCTTGCTCTACCTTGAGAGTTGCCTTGGCTTGCTTCATTTCTTGTCCACGGGAGAGCTGAGCTGTGTGTGTGTGTGTGTGTGTGCGTGCGTGTGTGTGTGTGTGTATCCATCTGTGTCCGACAGAGCCTTCGGTGCTGCGCGGGTCTCTGAGCGGACACACCGACTCCGTGTGGCGTCTGGTGTACAGCAGCTCCCACCAGCGCCTCCTCTCCTGCTCTGCAGACGGCACTGTGAGACTGTGGGATGCCAGCAGCACCTCCCCGTCCCTGGCAGTGTTCAACGAGGACAAAGGTGGCCTGTTGTTGATGCCCCGCTCGCTGCGCTGCTCTGGCCTAGGCCCAGTGCTGATCACGCTTCTCTCCCTGTGCCAGAGCTGGGCGTGCCCTCCTCGGTAGACCTGGTGTGCAGTGACCCCGCCCACATGGTCACTTCCTTCAACAGCGGTCAGATCGGCCTCTTCAACATGGAGACCCGCCAGTTAGTGCTCAGTCTGGAGTCCAATGTGGAGCCAGGTAGGACCCTGTTGTAATGAGCGTATGAAGATGTTTCTTCCCGAGCGAATCTCTTAGTTACACCAACATGGAAAACAATGTGTGTCAATATAAAATAGTATTTCTGTCAGACCGCTGATTTTGTTTTTCTGCTACCCGAATAACAAGGAAATCCTATAGGAAAATCCCTGTCTATGTTAAGCTGTAGCCTTGGTTAATACTCTGGGCATCTAAAGACATGTATTTCTAGCAAATCTCATAATCATAACAGGGGAGACAGTCTCTGCATGTACAGGAGCAGGACATTGTTATACTAAACATCCCTAATTCCAAGGCAGTTGTTGTCTGTGGCACGTAGTTACATTTTGGAGAGGTCAGGCTACGGCATAGCTTCAAAGCAGAAATCACCTAGATAGTATGGTTTTGATGATGTGAACCTGCTATTGGATTTGTTCTCTGCTAAAGTTGCAAATGTTGACCTTGTAATGACCTCTCCTGCGCTTGTCTTCCACTTCCCTGAGCAGGCGCTTCTTGCCAGATCAACAGGATCCTGAGCCACCCTACTTTACCCATCACCATCAGCGCTCAGGAGGACCGACACATCAAGTTCTACGACAACAACACCGGAAAGCTGATCCACTCCATGGTGGCCCACCTAGATGCTGTCACAAGCTTAGCCGTCGACCCTAATGGGCTTTATCTGATGTCTGGCAGTAAGTACCTGACTACTTACTCAAGTAGCAGTCTGGCATGTAAAGCCGCTTCCACTGGACACGCAAACTAACTAATACTAACTTTACCATAGAGACCTGCTGCAACACTTACTTCTGATAAATAACATCTGATAAATAACTGAGTTCACCCAAAACTAACTTTAACGCTAATCTTTTTGACAGACATTATAGCAATGAAGCCACATGCTAGTATGTTATTACCCCACAAAGCACAGTTGTTGTTGTTTCCAAGGGCTGATATATACAGGCTGTTTCAAAATGATGGCCACAATTTCAAAGTAGTATATTTCATGATGGCAACATGTTATAATTACACAACCAGTTACAAACTGTTGTTTTTCTGAAGTAAACTCTATACCTGTCTCTTTCAAGTGGTAAGAGTTTTATTTGAATAATAAGATAAAGCATTTGTAATGCATTAAAATCAAAGCAGAAATGTAATACTTATACATACATATACATGCAATACATATTTTAACGATCCAAGCGCACAGTCTAAAGTGCACAGCAGACCATCTAGGCAATAGCGAGATTCCTAAAATATGTTTATGTAGGTTACACACTATTTATATTTCACATTGTACTCAATTAATTTTTAATCCTCTGCGTATTTGTGCGCTCCTGTACTTCCCTGTATGTGTAACAACTGTACACGCGTTGTCCACCTGCCATAGGTGATACTATTGATAATGCGCTTTGCGCTGACTTTAGACCAGGTTTTTAATGGTCAATCGTGCAATCACTTTCCGCTACCTCAAGATAGCAATGCACTAGACCACACCTCTTATTTAGACCGACACACCCACGGGCGATTTAAACAACGTGGATGGGAAAATGACAACTGCGTCGGTCTGAAACTAGCTTTGCTCTTGGTTTGGTTGTAAGATTGGGCCTCTAGTCTCTCAGGTGGGTGTGTCACTCCACCTAAGAGACTAGTGTCAGGTGGTACTATGTTATACACTCTTGGCCCACACCATAATGCCTCCAGAGAGAAATTAAGGGCAATATTTTGGAGAAATCCATGGATGTCCCCATTGACTGTGGAAGGTCTGTTGAAACCTCACTGCTCATTCCACTCTCTATGGCTTCATTCATGGGTGATTTGTGTTTGATATAGCAGTCCAGATATAGCATTTAAAAATCTCAGTCTCATTTTGAAACACCCTGTGTAATTCTATCATCAGCCTGTGTGATACTCCTCTTTAAGACCACTTGTCCTTTACAGGTCACGACTGTTCAATCCGTCTGTGGAACCTGGAGAGTAAAACCTGCATCCAGGAGTTCACAGCTCACCGGAAGAAGTTTGAGGAGTCGATCCACGACGTGGCGTTCCACCCATCCAAGTGCTACATAGCCAGCGCTGGGGCGGACGCTCTGGCCAAGGTGTTTGTATGACGTGGAGCTGGCTTCTCGCCCTTCAGCCCCGCCCACTGAGGCAGCCTCCCAAGATCAGGGACCAATAGAGACACAAAAGGGGCAGGACCTTCAGGCATGGATTCAGTCCCACCTCACATTGTCACTGGCCACTGGTGTTTCTATTTGACTGGCAGACTATGTTGCCACTAGCTTCGACCCGACCCGACCCTGAGCCTTCACAGAGAGCTCTGTGGTTGTGTGGTGCACCAGCCAGGCGGAGAACTGCAGTGGGTGCATGGCTCCCCTGTCCCCCCCATCTACCATCCAGGCAGGCCTGGGTGTGACCGGCCACAGCCCCGCCCCCTCCCGCCCTATCTTGGCCCACACAACCACACAGAGAAACGGATGCCCGCCCTCTACAGCTAAGAGGGCCAGCACAAGTGTAACGAGTGTGTGTGTGTGTTGGAGAGATGAGGTTTCAAGCCAAGTCCTTTGCCCCTTTACAGTATGACATAATGCTCACCCAGAATCCCTTGGGCCAAAGCAGGGCTCGTGGTTCTTCTCAGACTGAGGGACGGACCCCTTCCTCCAAGCCAGGTGTTTGTGTTGTGTAGTTGGCGGCAGCGTCGGGCCTCTCCCGGCTGGAAAGCTGCGGCTGTTCTCTGCTTCCCAGACTGACCGCCTGCTGGGCCTGCCTTTGCTGTCCTTTTTAGAAACACTTATTGACAAATGTGCCTTTGCTTTAAAAAGGTCTTGAAAACGTTATTTTACCGGGCTTCTTTTGGGGAACAGGAGGGGGTTAGGGGGGGGAAAATGGAGGTTCAGAGAGAGGTTGTCACAATGTTGTCCATTTTAACAAAACATTGGATGTAAAATTACAAATGCTTATAATAAACAATATATATATTCAGTCTTAAAACTTATTGTGCAGCGTGAGTTTGAGTGCTCCTTTTTGATGAGTGTGGTTGGGGGATTCAGTTTTGTGTTTCAAAGTGGAGCTAGCAGAGTAAAACAGACCATCTTATATATTGCCTGTTTGTTAGATTTTCAAGTAATTGTACACTTCCGAGGTAAGAAACAATCATATGTCTCAAAGTAAACCATCTTGGTAAAGTGATTACAATTTGAACTTGGTCATAGTTGTCCATTTTAGAAATAACTAATCGACCCTGGACAGTTTGCTCGTTTTAATTGAATGGCTTGTGCTGTACGTAGTTTACCCATTGTATGGACACGCCTGACTGTGGTGTATGATGTATCATATCCTGATATTTTAAAGCAGTCCCATGCAATTTAGTAGGACATAAGTGCATTAACACTAGGACTATTTGAAATAGCATGAGTGATGCATCTTAAACTAAAGGGGAGTGAATGTCCTAACTACTGAGACCTACAGTTAAGAGTATACTGTGTTGTGAGGAACTTATCCCAAATTATACAAATTCAAGGTGTTCATGTAAACTACATCTTAAAATGAGCCACTTTATCAGTCACTGGTTTGTACATGAAAGTCTGTTCAAAATAAAAACTGCTGTAAAATCTCTCTTGCAGTCCCGGGTTTCTTCAATTTCATTTGATCAGTGGCATTTCTGTGTACTTTGTAGATGCCAAATGATTGAGCAAGCAAATAACGACTATATATGTTAAATGATTTTTATGTTTTTATTAAAAATTGATCAAATATGTATTTGAACAGTATAAGCAAAGGGGTTTTAATATGCATACGGTATGTACAAATGGAACATAAAAAAGGGGAAGTCATAAATATTCAACAAAACCAAGAAGTACCTGCTATGTAGAAAGCAACTGCAATATTAGAAAAAGAGGAACTGATTTCATTCCTGAAATGCCTTACCATTCTGTTGCATATTGAACATTTAGAAACATCGTTTTGACTTTTCACCCGTAATGCTAGCTATAGGTGACTACAACCAAATGAATACCAACACATCAGCACCATAGTCTTTGTGAGAAACTTCAATAATGTCCATACGATCAAATCTGTCCTATTGGATCACCGAGAATTGTATAGAAAGCACCATAGTATTATGCGGTATGTTAAGGTTAAGCCATAAGAGGAAGAGCTAGGCATGCTTAAAGATGTACATGTATCTGTGAGCACCATGTCCCAATAGGTAGTTCTACTTTCCTCAATTATATTGCAACATTAAACTTTACAATACACCTTGTTCTCTATAGGCCTATGGCACCAGTATTAACATACACCACCATTGGCACTGACGCTGAGGTGTCATTGTGGTTATATACTCAAAAGTCCAAATAACCATTATTCCAAATTCCACTTCCTTCTTAGAATTGTAGTGTTATCTTATCCCATACCACCCCACTAATCAAATACTGGGCAGCCAATTCAGTGCCACCATCTGGAAAACGGCATGGTTAAACTGGGCTGTTAGACTTTTCCACCCGCTCATTAATTACTGTATGACAGGATCAAGACAGCTTACTCAACATCCATTTAACTTTCAATCCCCACAACTCCCCTGATAATGTGTGTCCATAGTGGCCTCCTCAATTCCTAGGCTGGGAGTTGAACTCCTGGCAGATGTTGTGGATGATCTTGGGCACAAATTTGTAGAGGCTGTCGAACTCATCCACGAAGAAGGAATGTTCCTTGTCGGGGTCGGTTGCGATGTACTCCAGCTCGTCCTGGGCTGCCCAGGCTATCCCGATAGAGTAAGCAATAACGCCTGTGCCGTAAGAGAGAGACTGCAGGTTACACACAGGCTTGCAACTAACTGCATGTCAGATCACACTCAAACACTCCCACTGCATGATGCCACAGTGTGGATTAACACTGACATGAGAAAGCAAGAGAACTATCAGAACTAACAGTTTCAACATGGACAAATGCTCATTCCTATCAACCCACAAATCTGCTGCCATGGCCTCCCACTTAGAATATGCAATCATGTCCACATAAAAGTCCCGTCATGTATCCAGTTGTGTTCTCCAAAGGTCTGGGTGCATTTTGAAATGTAACATAATGTAACCAAAATGCATAAGCCAGTCAGCTTTGGCCCAAGGAGTGATATCATTTCTGGACAGTAACCAATCATCTCTGACCTAGTGTCCCACACTTAATCAGACAGCCAATCAAGTTAGGGCTTCTTAATTAAAAATACTACCCACATTATTTTTACATTCAACTCTAAGGTGGAAAAAGTCTGTTTGAATGATTTGAGGCCTGTAAATAAATTAAATGGTGTCGTTACCTTGGCGATGAACAGCCAGAGCAGGAGCTCTGACGTCGTCGTAAGAGCGCCCGTCTGTAATAACAATCATGATCTTGCGCTTGTTGGGCTTGGACTTGCTGAAGAGCTGTTCAGCTGCATATGTGATGGCCGCGCCCGTGCTGGTGCCGCCGCTCCAGTAGTTGATCCGCTTGATGGCGTTCAGCAGGTCTGCCTTGTTGTTGTGCTGGCCAAAGGCAAACTCCAGCCTCTGCTCATAGGTGTACTGCACCGCTCCCACCCGGGTGTCGGTGTCGGATATCTCAAACTCCCGGGTCACGTTGGCCACAAACTGCAGCACTGTGCGGAAGTTGCCGGTCCCCACACTGCTGGAGCCGTCGATGACGAAGGCGATGTCGTTGGCGTTGAGGCAGGTCTTACTGCACGCCAGGCGGTCGGTGTCACACACGCGTTTAACCAGAGGCTGCACAGCCTTCCTGAGGGCAAACCAGCTGGACACAGGCAAGGAGTAGAAGCCGTTTGTCCGACACACGGCCTGTGGGATGGGACGAGCGTGTTACTGAGCAAGGCCGTGCTTTTCACTAGCCCACCTGTCACATGGCTGCTGTTTGTGTGCCTGTGTGACGCATGACGATGATGCCATACCTTGTCTACAAAGTTGGCCTCCACTACATTCTGTTTTTCATTGTCGTCGGGGCCCTCGATGGTGACGAAGAATATGTTGATGCCGGACTCCCGAGCTAGCCGAGAGGCCTCCTCCACCTTATCTGTGGGCCAACCGTCCACCAGTACCACTGCCACATTAGGAGCACCTCCCCTGTTCCCATTGGCATCGCTGAAGTAGTGCTTATTAATGTATGAGAGGGCCTTCCCTGTCAGGACACAAGGGGGCAGTAAAGAGACAGACATATACCCAGTTGCAACAGGCTATACTACATTTACATTGTCAGTATTTTCAGGGTTACTATTTTGTCGGTTATATTGCCATTACATATCTAATTTCTTTAAGATTTGGAGATCAGATAATCAGAGATAATCTGAATTTATTCATGCCACGTGAAAACTAGGCGTACTATACTGTATACTGACTGTTAACTAAATATGTATCTCGATTTTATACTTAGTATACACTCATTTATTATATATAATGTACATAGTATATATTTCTATCATTGAGCCTGTCAGCAACCAATCAAATATAGTGTCGGAGTCTGTCTACCATGTGTCTTGCTGCCACCATGGAAGTATTTACAATAGCTGGTATTGTTGCTTGATTAGAGGGAATGTTTGGTCAAACAAAACCTCTTCTTGAATCGAGATGCAAAGAGCACATATGGCAATTAATGCATGCAAGCAGCACTTACACTTTGTGAGCTAACCCCCTGGGCTGTTAAATCCTAAATACTTGTTGGTTAGACAAGGAGAAAACACTGCCTGCTGAAACAGGGCTATACTTTAGCTAAGTTTCTAGTCTCAATTTTAGATTTAATTCTATCCCTGCATGTGCGAATGTGAGAGGCTAGTAAACTGGGCCATAATTGTGCCCCTTTCACTCTCGTGCCATACTGTATATTTTGTTTATGGCGGTGGCACTAAACACTGATATGGCGTCTTGGTCACTCACCCACATTAGATAGGCCCCCTTTCTGGACAATCTTATCTACGGCAGTTTTGACATCTCTGGAGTTGGAGTACGTCTTCAGACTGATCTCTGTCACCGGGTCGTCCCTTTCAAACAATACAAAAATGACATGTTCACAGTGCATACTTCCATTCACCTCCAAGTCAAGCTGTGCAGTGTACAGTATGAGGCAGGAGAAATGTGGGGCTACCCATATTGGATGATGCCCATCATTGGTCCGGCCACGCCCACATTGATCACTTGCGACACCTCAGCCAGGAAGTCCTTCTGGATCTTGAAGCGGCGCTTCCCGATGCTCCAGCTTCCATCCATCAGAAAGGCAATGTCCACCATACAGTCTGCAGAGACACAGCATGGCTGTGAACATGGAACATGGACACAGCTTGCCCTGTGTCTGTGTGAGTCATATGAGGGATGATACATACTGGGGTCTCCCTGGGACACTGGCGCTGGTGCTATGGGTATAGGCTCTGGCTCTCTCACACTAAGGCCTGGTAATAGAAAGATATATACTTCAAACAAATTATGCAAATGAAGAAACATTTATTTTTATAGTTATTTTCCTCACAAAATGACCTACACATTTTAAACGGGTGGTGTGTGTGTGTGTGTGTGTGT
>JAODLL010000007.1:4675391-4724392 GCA_026546735.1 Forbesichthys agassizii | reverse complement strand
TGTGTTTGTTTGTTCTTTTACTTTCTTTAGCCTCAGTCAGTATATCAAACCTCAGCATAAGCTAAAGGACAACCATAACAAATTCCCCAGTCTATTTAGCAAAATATCAGATTTGATCTTTGTCCATGTTCCACAGACATAAACCCATAGAATCCAGTGCCATTTACAGAGAGCCAAGCCTCTGTAACTATTAAACAGGAACTGATTCAGTCCTCAAGAAACCATGCCATTTGGCGTACAGTCCAAATCACTACAATTATAGCCTGAAAAATACAGTAGAAGGACTTTTGAATGAGGGTAGCAACATCACAATGTCCTGGCAAAGCGTATACTCCTGGTAGAACAGCTCCAGCTATCTCACCTGATTCATAAAGGTTTACATCTGGCTTCCAAACGTCCACTGGCTCCACTGAATAGATGGCATCACAAACCTCAGTGTTAGCAAGGTGTCACCATATGGGAACATGCAGCAATGGTCACCATTATGGCAATGATAAGCTATTTATTTTGTGTTGTAGCTAATGTCAGCTGCCGTCTGTTACATACCGCATGGCATATAACAACACTAACCTCTTGTATGTGTTGTGTCCACTGGTACTTTACGGATGACATCTGTGTCAGGAGAACGGGGTGCTGAAAGTTAAAACGTCATGATTAATCATATACCCTCGCTCCCTGATCATAGCATGGCCTGGCTAACACACCAAAGCAACACTCCCTAGCCAATTTACACTCCATTCTTCATTTGGCAAGATGGTTTATTGTGTGGGTCCGACTGGCAACAGCTAAGCCACTTGGTTTCAAAACCAACAACAGTGCTCCAAAGCAGATTAAGTTGCCTTGACAGAGTGATCAGACAGATGGAACCGTGGTCTATAATTTAGCGATGAGGGCTTTGTGTGTGCCCATTTGTGTCTTGTCATATGTCCATATTTTTACATGGCTGCACTGGTGTTTGTGATTTGAGACTTGTGTTTAGTGTCTATAACTAAACTAAATGCCCATGCTTTCAAATCATTTAACAGCTATGGCCCATTTTCAAAAGTAAATGTGTGCGTGTTTGCTCTTCAAAGCTTTTGGTTGAGCTGAGGCTTTTAAACGTTGCCATACAAGCTTAGTTTTCCGTAACAGGAAAAACTATTTAGCCTACAGTATTTTATGCATTTCAAAGGTAAAGACATTTAACAAAGAGTTCTTCTTTAACACCATATCCCGTATGTACATCTCCATAAAGTCCTGCTCACCACCCACCTGTTAGTTACCGGAAAACGGAATGGAAAGTCACTTACGGTAAGGTCCAAAGTTATAATACCAGCGCTCATACTCTGAGATATCAGGCCTGTGATCACGAGCTAGAGGAGGATGGTTTAAAACCCGTTAGTGTTCCCATATTTATGCAGAGGTAGATGCAAACATTTCCATGGTTGTGATTCAGTTCAGAACCTATCCCAGACCATTAATAATAAAGAGAATTGTATAATGCAGAGGCTCATGCTTACATAATCTAGCATCTAACATGCTAAATACATATAGCATGATCTAAACCACCCGGGGATGGACTAACATTGAAATAAAGGGTGCAAAGTGAACGCACAGTTCACTTTCACACACACAGTCACACACGCATGCTATGTTTGAGCATGCAGGGTTTACAGGTATGAATGGATGCCAGTATAAGTGTGGTAGCATTCCCATGCGAGAGGCTGCAGTACAGACCATGGCTGCTGGGGTCTGCCAATGTGATGTGGCTCACCTGTAATCTCAGGTGTGTCAGCCTCACTCCACGCGTAGCCTGTGTCTGGTGCTACATAACTTACATCTGAATGTACAGTAGAGAAAGCTTCAGCTTTAACTACTAGAGGTCACACTTAATAACTCTAACAATAATTACATCATGACAATACGCTGCATATACTGCATTTACAATACACTAGTGTATAAATAAATCACTAGTATAACAAACACTAATAAGAGATCACGGTAATAATATGAATTAGTGCTTCCCATATCCTGCCACAAACCACATTAAGAGCAGTCTCTATTCAATTGAGAGCAAACCATGTCTGCAGGCTAATAACAAGACAAAGCAAGATGTGTCAGTGTCAAATCCTGGACTGGGATTTTAATCAACAGCACTTTCTGGTCTAGAACTATTAGATTAAAGGAAAATGCCTCCCAAAATAAAGAATGAGCTAAATTAGCATATAAGTCACTTTAAAAAGCATTTACATTGCATATAAAAGGTGTAATGGAGCATGTTTCCATAGTAATAAATGAACTACTTGTTACAAAACATCATTAGAACTTTTACACGGTTGGTTTATAGTGTGTTTTAGTGAAGGAAGAAAAGTCCTTTATTTAATACCTGCTGTTCGCCTAGCTCCAGGGAACCAATCGGGACGCACAAAGGAAGTGGGCGGCCAATCCCTTCTAGGAAATGCTGTGCAAGGGAAGATTAAAAAGCCTTGTTTATGGGCAAGCCACAGCCAGGGTCTCCAGTCCCTATCAAGATTAGCTCATCCACGTGATCATCAAACCATCGTCTGAATGGTGGGCTACACGTGATATCCTCAGCTGTGTTATTTTTACACCTCAATGATCCTCTGTCACTCTTCCACACTCTTGTCACAACACACATTGTTGGTAAAGGACATGCATAGACAGAGAGCTTAGCCAGAGTTCTATGTGCTAATCACAGAGACTGTTGCACTGGATGAATGTGTTTCTAAATGTTCCGTTGGTATAAGATTTTTCTGCTGCCACCATGATTACACACATTTTTAAATCTCAAAAGCGTAGATTTAACCACATAAGGCAATCTAAAAACACAGTCGGAGTAACTCGGATGTAATGACATGTCTTTTTATGGACAAGAATGTGATGGAACACTGGAAGCCAAACCCATAAGGATACATTGTGTCTGGCAGATTCAACACAGCTATAATAATGCACTTCAACTAGCCCCTCGTATGAGCATCTGAAAAAAAACACATGCCATAGGCTCTGGGTTCCCATCCAGTAGCAGCTAATGGCCAGTGCCTGTGTTCATGGCAACATGCTTGGCAAACATGGCATAACAAACCAGGGATTATTGCTGTAATGCTGGTGTCAAACCAGGGACTGTGTACACTCTAGGCCTCAGAGATTATGATAATTTGCTGCTGGGCAAACAGCAATGTCTATCTGATAAAGCCGGTACATTATTAAATGCATTTACTCTAATTCATTCATACACACTATACACAACAATGCTTCAATATTTACTATTGGAATAATAATCATCAACATGCAACATGTCATTGGGGTGACTGACCGCGTTGCTACACAGTGCAGTTATCCATCCACATTGAACCCATAAAGGGATTTAATCCTATCTAAATTTAGATATCTATGGTTTATATTCCCCAAAAGCAAAACAGACACATTCCTCACACACACATTCCTCCGTGCGCTGAGGTTGCCTGAGTTGGACCTGAATAGCAATAAGCTTCTGTTCAGGACAAGGCGAAGCGTGGCGGAGCAGATTGGATCATATGTCTCTCTGGTGCTGTTCGCTTCCATCTCTCTCCCTCTGCAAGCATTTACCACCAGATGGAATCTGTCATGGGATAATATTACAGCACTGACAGAGTGCGTTTATCATCATGGGCTTATCTAAAGACAGAGCTTAGAAGAGGACTTCAATGTCGCCAATGGAGACACACCTCATGATGACGTTCATGAAAATGTTATCGCCTCATTTCATCTTTAAGGCTCCATGCCTACGCTTCATTATTTAACTCACCATGTCTAGTTCTGTAATAGCAGCCATTAGTTATTACCTGACCCAAATGTCTCCTGCTGTATGGGGAGCAGGTAGTGTTTGACCCAGTGTCCTACATTAGCGCTGCTTTATAGGATGATTCAATGGGGTCCTATAAGACCACTTATTTCCCTGTTTGACCAGATGTGTCGGCTGCTCTTCCTCGGGCAGAGCCCAGCAGTTGCTTCTCTGGGTCTGAAATACTTACTTGGGCTGGACTGGCCGGTACTGGGAGTCCTCTCAGGCTGCACTGGCTGAACCCTGTTGAAAGCTGTTGGCCGCAATGGGAAACATACAGAAACAGAGTAAGACATGGGTGGGGGTTTGAGGGGGGGAGAGCACTTCCATCCACAAACTGAGCCCAGCTGTTTTGATTCAGCTGCAGTTGGTGGAATTTTATGCACAGTGTGACATAAAAGAATACCAGTATATCGGCCAGGTATATTTCCAGATGGTGGTAACTTAGCTTCATTTGCCCTTTTCATCTTGGGAAATGAAAGGATTACTACTGTGGTAAACAAAGGACTTTAAAGGAATGCTATGTTATCTGAGACGCATGATGAGTGAGATGGAGTGGATGAGTTTGGTGCCCGGGGTGATGATCACAGAGGCTCACGATCGGGGGCAAGAGGGTCAGACTTATAACCACCCTCATCTCTGTCCTGGAGATGTGGGAAGTTCTCTGGTCTCTGGTCCACCTCTGCCTGCTGCCTAAATACACATGCCCCCCCCCATCCCCCCCCATCCCTACCCCCCATAGCTGTGTTTGTGTGTGTGTGTGTGTTCATAAATAAACAGGCTAACCTGTGCCAACAGGAAGGGCTGGCTGTCTCCTAATAGATCCAGCCTCTGGTCTGCGTACACCTGGGGACAGACAGAAAACACGTTCATGTCATGTAATACATTCACAGAACAACGTAAAGTAACAGACCATAACGTAGTGCAATGTAGTGTAAGTTACGTAACACAACGTAACATAACATAATGTTAACTAACAATGTAGCGTAACATAACGCTAGTTACGTAGCATAACAAATGTAACATAACATAACATAACATAATGTAAACTAACAATGTAGCATAAATTAAGTAACAACAAAACGCAACATTACATAATGTAAACTAACAATGTAGCTAACATAACGCTAGTTACGTAGCATAACAAACGGAACATAACGTAACATAACATAATGTAAACTGACAATGTAGCATATGTTACGTAACATCATAACGTAACATTACATAATGTAAACTAACAATGTAGTGTAACATAACGCTAGTTACGTACCATAACACACGTAACATAACATAAGATAACATAACATAATGTAAACTAACAATGTAGCATAAGTTACGTAACAACATAACGTAACATTACATAATGTAAACTAATGTAGTGTAAGCTACCTAACATAACAAACGTACCCTAACATATCGTAACTTAACATAATGTAACCTAACAATGTAGCGTATTTTACCTAACATAACCAATGTAACGTAACATAACATAATGTAACCTAACAATGTAACGATAATACATTGGGGACATGGCAATGACAACACATGGCAATGACAACACATGACATGATGCACAACATGGATCATTTAACTAATATATGAGTTATTATCTTCATCTGGCATGAGAGGGATCAACATACTGTATATCACACAACTGATTATATTATATAAAATATGACAAGTCACATGCTTGGAAGTGGTCTTGTGCTTCTGAACATTTTTTACTTAAATTACCATAATATGTATTAATATAGCAACCCCCAAATCTCCCTGGATGCTCTGTCGGTCACATTTTAAAGATCAAAACTCGGGTGAAATTGCTGAACTAATGTTTTGTTATGACCGTAGGGAGTGATTTTAAAAGTAAGATAAACTGAGCTGTCCTATGGCACAGGAAAACACATATAAGTACTGGAATGCATTCAAATAACAGAATTCAGGAACAATGTTCCAGAAAATCCTGGTACACCACTGTTAGCAGTCTTGTAAAAGTCAGCTGTGCACATAGAGAACAAAGATGCCATGCAGAGTTTAAAAACGTATCTGTCACAAGAAAAAAAGGTGGAATGGGAAAATAACAACATATAAGAGAAAGGAAGCCTATTCAAGGGAATGAGACAGTTGTTCTCTGTCTATAAAAACATGAAGATGGATGGATGGATGGGGTCTGTGGTAATGGACACATCAGGATGATCAAAGCATTTGTTTACCTGGATTAGCACGCTGTGGAAATCTGTTCGGATAGGCACTTCCTCTGAATGCTTTGAAGACATTGGAGATATTATTCATCATATAAATGGAAAATAACTTTCTGTATACTTTTGAAGCAATGCAATTTGAGCATACCTTGACTTGGACCATTTCCTTGAACACTCTGTGCCTGTCCTATACCAATGTTAAAAATGAATTAATGTGGACACATTTAGAGGGAATACTTTAGGTCAATGAACTTATAAAAATGGAGCACAATCAAATAACTTTAGCAACTATCATATACCAGCAATTAACTAAAATATGAATAAACAGTAAATGACATAAAAAGTGTAAAGTTTCTGTTTGAATATAGATGGATTAATAATCACAATACATTATTTTAATATAAAAATCTACTTTTACAAGTTAACTTTTATCTTAAAATTAATTAATTAATTTCCACACTGAAAATGCAAGTTATGCCATGATATATGACGATCTTGCTTTTGACAAACTATTTTAGGCTAGTGTGAAACTCCTGGCACCTTACACACTAGTGGATGTAGACACAAGTCACAAACAACAACATTGTGCCCAACATACCACCAACCAAGATGCTGAATCTAATCTAGCTCTCTAGTTCTCACTTCACTTACTTGACCCGGCAGCAGATGCAACAGAGGCAAAGTATGGATGGCTGTTGCCTAGATAGAAACATACACTGGGTCTCAATGAAGGAAGAGAACAGGAATCATAAACAGCAGATTGTGCGAGAGGTTATAGAGGAAGAGAAGCAAAATATCATCAACAATACAGTAGGCCATCGTAATGTCACATACAACAGCGTATGCACTTTCAATTGAGCAACCTGTATACCTGCATGCCTGTAAATATATTTACTGTGTATATTCAGGTATAGCTCAATATGTTACAATGTTCTCATTTGATGAAAGTGATACAGACAGTCAATTCAGCCAGAGATGCTTTTCAAACATTCTGCTTTCATACAAATGAAAACAGGCAATTAGAAGACAATGTCACTACTGTAACTAAGTAACTAACTTGTTCATAGCAGATCCACAGTCTGGAGTAGATGATACACTGTAATAAGGTTTCCTGTATCCAATACCCAATCGCGTGCTTGTGCGTGCACGCGCGTGTGTGCGTACGTGGACGCATCCGTCTGTGCGTGTGTGTGCGTGTGTGTGTGTGCGTGTGTGTGTGCACGACACACCATACAGTATGCGTGTAGCTCACCTGCATCCCTAACTTTGTGCAGCGTACCCCGGGCCTTGGTAGTGGTTGGTGGTGGCGTTGTGGTGCTGGCAGCGGTCGTCGTGGTCGTCGGTGCCAGCGTAGTGGTGGTGATGGTGGTGGTGGGGGGCTCTTGTGTGGTTGTGGTGGTCGGCTCAGGAGGGGCTGTGGTGGTGTCCTTTTGACCTGTAGGCAGAGGACAGAGCGCAGGTTAGTGTGTTGAGATGGACCTACTGTCTCTACAGTAGGTCCTGTGTTGTAATGCATTCTTTGCATTCTTCAATACACCACAGGGCTCATACGCCTGTGATCTTTGAACTGTGGCAAGAGATTATCTAACAGCCTTCTGCTCTCGTTGTGCCGTGTGGTCACTGTGTAAGACGATGTATCTGTCAATCATCCTGGCAAGAGGCTGCTTTTATCTCAATATAGTCTCAATATAGCAAAGGTATATGGAGGGAAACATCTCTATTTCAAATGTAAAACAAAATGCCCGTACTTGGCTTCACGTAGGTGGGTCTTGAGGGGGTGTAGTCCAAAGTGGAGGGGTAGATCACTCCTTTTTTCGGTTTCCCCACTAAAACACAAAATAAGAGTACAAATGTTCACCACCGAGTAAATTATAACTGTTCTGTAGTTCACTTTGTATTTAGTTTAGTTTATTTGTTCATTTGAAAAGGGACATTGTGCATGAATTCAACATTTGCATGGAATGTGGATGTACCGGAGTTAGCCACAGGCTAGTTTTCATCGGCAGTCCCTTTGCCAGATATACTTAGCATCTTAAATTGTTACATACCAGAGACAATGAATGACTCCCTCCACTTAGGCAGAGATAGGGAACGCACGCCATTGGAACTGCTGCCCTTGTAAATGTTCTGGCCCGGCATTTTCTTCACAATAACCTTTCCGCCAGAATTGGTGATGACTCCACTGTTGATGCAGAACGTTTATTGGCCATAAAACCTACTAGCATGTATTCACATATGATGTTCCCAAGCTGCAAAACAGCAATTTCTTTGTTCATCACTGGTTTCAGCTGGAAGGATCATTTAAGACACAAGCGTAGCTGTATAATTTAAACAGCGCAGTCCAGAACAATACCTGTGTATGGCTGCATTGCAGATACTGGAGATGGAGGCGAACACCGCTGTCCCGTAGACCTGCTGCTTGGTCTCCTTACAGTGGCCAGGGCATTTGACTATGAATTCTGGGAGATTGACTTTTCCTGCTCTGATGTCACATTCTATGGTTGGAACGACTATGGAAGGAAGAGATACAGTGGAACATTACTTATTTATAAAATATACATTTTCATTTGGTCTATATATACAATTCTGACAACAAGGGTTTTAATGTTACTGGACATACGTGAGAATGCACAAATGTTGAATGGATAGGGTAATATGGGGAGTGTAATAGAGGGATGGGAGGAGATTAAAGGCCTCTATGTGCCTGATGTGTACCTTGCTTTGGTTTCTTGTCCTTTGATCCATTTGGCTTGGCCCAGCAAACACAGGACAGAATGAGAGCTGTTGGAAAAGTTGAAATAAACCAGATTGAGAGAAAACACCCTGTAAAGCCTATCATGATAACCTGTGTTTATTGTACACAAAGGATACATGGCAGACTGCTTGTGTTCATTTGCATTAAAAGGTTGGAAGAATCATAAGTTTGTTTGTGTGTGTGTGTGCGTGCGTGCCTGCAAGCGTGCGTGCGTGTGTGACAGAAATAAGACAGAGAAAAGAAACAAAATGAAAGAGGGCCAGGGATCGTACCCAAGCAGATGGCAGTGAGTGATGCTCTGATCATGTTGGGTGGTGCACTTGTTTAGCAGGTCAGCCAGATGTCCTTGTACACCCTTCAGAGAGAGATGGAAAACGTCAGCAGTTAGCACATAATGTTTTCATCATCTGCGGCACAGACTATTCTCTTACACTGGTGTGCTGAAAGTGAGCTCCGAGTGTTTATAGTCAGGATTTGAGGTTTGCCAACAGAGCTTGAAACAAGACAGAACGTGATGTCATCAAGTAAACTGTTCCTAAAGTTGCACTACTGAAGTGGTGGCTGTGTGTGCAGCAGTAGTTTCATGAACCATGGATGCATTCTAAAACAATATTTATGTATTTATGAGTTATTACAAGCATAGTTCATATACTGTACAGTAAAGCTTCTAATGTGATGGACATGTCTAAGGATATTGCATAATGATTAAGAGGGAGGTTTTTATGGTTGCACAACACTGAATACAATACAAATACAAAATAAATTGACTCAAGTTGCTGGTTCGAACCCTGCTAACTCCTCACTAAATGCCGAAGTGTCCTTGAGCAAGACACCTAACCCTAATTGCTCCTGGTGGTTGGATGGTGCCTTGCATGGCTGACAGACCCCATCGGTGTATGTATGTGTGCGGTGAATGGGTGAATGTAAGGCTAAAGCATTTTGAGTGGCCCAAAGGTTGAAAAAGCACTATATATATGCATACTATTTACCAAATAGACATCTATATTAATTTATAATGTAAAATGAATGATCTCAGTCACCAAGCCTTCATACCAAATACATTGATGCTACTTCCATAATGCCAGTGAAATGTGAAATTTGTTTGCAAGATTGCTGGTCATTCTACAAGGTCGTCGAGGAACAGACCCTGTAATTACAGACAGGCAGTAAAAGTCCAACATGCCCTCTCTCCTACAGTGTTTAGAGGTGGCAGCTGAATGGAGCATCTGGCACACGCCAGGGCAGTCTGGCGGACATCATCTCTGCCTGGGTGCTGACAGAAGCCTGGCTGTTAACAGAGGAATGCTACACCTTCCACCAGAGCGCCATTGTGTCTTTCAATACCACCGTGGACCAGCTTCAGTTTGATTGAGGGGGGACATAGGATTATATCACATACACTGTTCAGCATTACACCTGCTAGACTGTATTGTGTCTCAGGCAAATGTGAATGGGAATAACACAATATAAAAGAGCAATAATGGAACGGGGGTTTGTCAAACTGCATTCCAGCATGGATTTATGCCTATAACAATAGGACATCTGAGTATTTTCTGAGGGTAAATTAGTGTGCTGTTCTTGTGGTCGTGGTTTAATCTGGTGTAGTGTGCATTGGGACTAAATACACATATCCAACCTTGGGTGGGAAATAATGTATTGATTAATATTGTTTTATACAATTTTGTGTTGCATCACATTTGATCATGTCCATCGGTTGTGAAATGACAAATCATGTAGCGTGAGACACTGCAATCATAGTAAATATCATGGTGTTATAACGCTTCCAATGCTGCTCAGGAAGTGTCCTTTTTTATTAGACATTCATGGGCGCTGACATGGTGCTTTTCACTGTGTTTTGCTTTGACAGGCAGGCAGCTTTCAGCTGCATACTAGTTTGTCCAGGCAGAAAACGTGGGCTCAGGCTGAGAACAAGCTTGGGCAGATATGTGCGTCTGTAGAGCACGGCAAACTCACAGGGTGGGAGAGATGAGTCAGCGCACCCCACTGGATACAGAACATAACAAACCCACATGATGGGGATGTCAAAAGTATATCCTACTGTACTGTGAAACTGTCTTACAACCTGGGGATCTATATTTATACGAAGACGTGAATGTTTCTGCAGGGTCATTTGTTTAGACGAAACAACCTGCTTAATATGCTTTCCTTCAAAAGTGGCTGAAGTGTTAACCAGAACAGCATTTTGTTTAAAATTTATTCTGCTATAAGTGTACTTCAAATGATAACCTTTCACAAAAGGGAGTTTCCTGTAGATAATAGGTCATGAGGGAACTTGCAGAGATACTATCTCCGAGCAAAAAACACTAAACAAACAGAACAAATATATCTCTGAAGTATCTCTGCAACCTTATCACTCACTTAAGCCCCTTAGAGTCATGGTATGTGAGGGCTTTCACAGGATCACTGTTTCTCAGTGCGGGTGGGGTCAGATACTGTATAGGTGTTATAAATCTTGTGCAGACACACAGTACACCTACCTATATTCTTATAGAGACTGACGTCAGCAGAGCCTTAGAACGCTCTATAATCTAGGCATGTATGCGTATTCTCTATCAGGTTATGTGTTTTCGAGGTGATATGATGTAAATCATTTTTATTAAGACAATTCAATTTTTCAAAAATTGCAAAATGCACATGCAAGAGTCTAAAAAACCTATACTGTTTCATTTTAGGCAGGGTTCAGCAATTCATACTGGTCACATGATATGACAAACCCTCACAACATGATGCAGTCTCCAATGGATTACATGGAGTAGAATAACAATACCGACATTAAGAAAAAAACAAGCTGTTCTGCACAAAGCACAACTTGTTGGTCTGCTGTTAAATTAATAGTTTATTTCATTGTTATTATAATCCAATAACCACAAGAAATATGACACTGTAAAGTGAACACTCAATGGAGAATAGAGCCTACAGTATGTCAGAATCCTGACCAACAGTGAACCTGGTTATATGGTGTTTTTGAATGATACCACAGGTATAGTTTAAGATGGTAATTACCACACGCCCCATACCATAGGCCAGATAGTGTGGAATTCCAGCTTCCACAGGTGTCAGAAAAGCACAATAAACACATTAGAGGTGCCAAGTGCTGTCAAGCCAATGGAAAAAGGATCAGGCAAATCAACATGTCTCTACAAGGTCATTTCCTTGCACAGCAGTCTTCATGTTCAGTATTGATATTCCACATAGCTAAGAACATCCTAGCCTGAATTATTTAAATGATGGGCGCTGACATGACTGATATTGAGTATGACCACCCATAACTAATGAGTCCCCTTTAACCACCCCATTAATATATCTTATAGGTAGGCTATATTACACAAACAAATTATACACAATATGAAACATATTACACATACAGCATTTCAGAGTTAGGAAGCAGCACAGCAATAAAAACACATTGAAAGGATTTTAACTTGATACAGATGAAAGGCTTCACATGTACCAATACTCCACCACTGGGAGAGCGACATAATTTAGAAAGCTGTTTGATTGGGGAAGCAGATTAAGTCCAGCGCGGCTGCTGTCAGTGCCCCATTCATAAATCCGTTAAAAAAAAAAAATCCGCAAAAGGTTTATTTTTTATCATAATAATCAGCGCTACAATGTAAAAATTCGTTTAAACGAATAAGCACAAACGATAGCTCCCTCGATTGATTTATTTCCCCTGGAGATCTATTAACGTCATAAATTAATTTAGAAAATCATGCTCTGAAGGCGCAACTTACCTGCAACGTAAAAGTAGCCTATTATAATTCCCAGGTAAAACAAAAACAAAAAACACAATATCCAGTCAAAAAGGTGTAAAGTGTAGCGTGGCACACAGTCTGCATCATCAGCCGTGTGTATAACTAATGAACTGTTCAGCAGGACTTCTAGATCTTCATGATCGGAGCGCTCATTAAAGTGGAGACGAGATGGGACCAAAGTAAGTATTCCCCTTTGCCCGTCCCACTGGCCTCACTGCGGACTGCGGAGGCACGTTTCTAGGCAAGCAGCAGAGCTTGTAGCCCTTGAATGCAGAAGATGTTGAACGTATCCTATTTATGGTTTACAATATACTGCTTTTCGCTTCTCTAGTCTATCATATCACCAATATTGTTTATCCGATTGTGTTGCAAGTAGGCCTAAACAACATAGGATATAGGTACCGGGTTAAGATGATTCAGGGATACTTTCAATGTGGTCCTTATTCCTAAAGGGAACGTTTCAGAGCGATAATGCTGCTGATTGGGTCTACAGGTTGCGCACCTCTTCCAACAACGAAATACAGCCAGCCAACAGTGACAAATACTCACACGGTAGCGATTTCTCCTCCCTCGTTTGCCACCAAACCACAAGGCTATCAACATCTGTTTGGGATTAACACTTCCAATCAATGATTTATACGTGGATGTGCCTTGTACTATCTATTAAACTACACATTACACATTTCAGACAGACTGAAACATGTAGTGCTATTTTACAGTACATTTGGTGGTCATGACGGTATGGATGCCTTCTACAGGGCATCTGTAGTTCATGTCCACCTCAGGAACTTTTAACACTACATTCCATACCTCTTATAGGTAATTGCCCGCTATTTGTGAGAAAAAAAACAGGTGTTTTTTTTTAACAGTTGCTTGTTTTTCTTTCAGTATGCTCCTGAGATTTATAGATTGTGAACAGATAATAATTCACCACCCCCCTGAGCCCTGAAGGTTCTGACACCTTACTTATTTTTAACATTCCACCATACCCTAAAACATATTCTACAATCAGATTATGATATGGCCAACCCTGTGTTGGATATGGCATAGCAAAATATGTACCATACTTTGTTGGAATAGGCAAATCATATCCTCTTTCCATTGTTTCTCTTATGTTGCCTTTATACAATGTAGCAGGATAGTCTCACAAGGCTAAAACTATTTTAATCTATTATATGTTACCACAAATTATAGTGAGCAAATATAGCGTCATATTGCTGCAACAGGGATATATATATTCAATACATCACGGTGTGCATATATTTTGCATTGCCATCACTGACTGTAGAAATTGCAAATAAAAACTCAATTGAAACATTAATCAATCTTTGAAAAGGGTGCTTTGAGACTTTGACATTTTTTGTTGACAGCAGTGAGCACATCAGAATGGGTTTGACCAACAAATACAAAAATACTCTCAACCTCGCCCCTTTAATTGAAATAGTGGCTTAGATCAAGTAAACTGTAAGCAGAGTGGAGTGCTCTAGATTCTGTTACACCAGTATGCTGATGTATCAATGCACGACGGCATGTTAACATACTTTGTGTAAGGTAGGAGTGCATCGGGAGGTCTTTTGACCCCTGAGCCACTGTCAGTGTTCAGGATGCATTTAACCAGTGGCTCTTGGGCAGGAAGTGATGCAACTGGAGGCGTGGCCACCACCTTGGGTTCAATATTAAAGTGCTGTAGATGAACAATGTCCATGTTCTTGTCTTTGGTGCACAGCAGCAGCGAAGACAAATTCTTACGGAACTTGGAGCTCAAGCCCAGGTAGATTAGCGGGTTGTAGAAGCTGGCAGACTTGGCAAAAAGGCGAATGATGATACTAGCTGTGTTGGGCACGTGGAACCCCCATGCTAACCACATGGACACCACTGCATAGGGTGTCCAGGCCAGGACAAATGCCATGCAGATTACCATGGACACCTGGAGAGGAGCATAAGGACATAGACTGTTGTTTGGAAAGAATAGGCTTAAATTGAGGCTGTACCTAGTGTGTAAGTGATTATTAAATGGCTAATGTGATGAACCATTTGCCAGATTTAAACAGTATGATCTGATAAACATCTTCTTTAAACCATTAGGATGTGTGCTTGGTATTTATTCCTAGAAGAGGAATCAAACTAAGACACTTTAACATCATCTTTTATATTTCCTTTATATATTGATTACTGTGTCATAAGATGTATTGTACACAGACACAGGTTGGATTTCGTTACCCTGGTAACGTCTCTCTCCATCTTCCTTTGGCGCTTACTGAGGAGGCCGTCAGCTGACACCACTATGGTGCTCTTCACTGTGTTGAAGATGGACACATAGGAGAGGCACATAATAACCACAGGGATGACGAAGCAGAAGATGAGGATGGAGATGATGTAGGACTTGTAGATGGTGGAGTAATTGGCTCGGGACCAGTCCACTTCACAGGTACCATAACCTGGGTCTGTGACACAGGAGCAGCCCGAGGCCTCATGAATAACACAGCAGAATCAATCGTTTGTCGTGGTGTTACTGCTATTCATTGTCATTAGGGCGGTGGGTGAAGACAGACCTTTGAAACTTCCCCAGCCTAGCAGCGGGGCCACAGACCAGAAGAAAGCCCCGGTCCAGATGCAGATCAGGGATATGGCGATGGTGTTCATGCTGATGCAGTTAGCTGCAAATAAGGATTAGAATCCGATTAATTTCGCCAGCTGAGCATCAGTGAATTCTGCTTGATAAGAATTCCAGAGTAAACATGTAACATTCAAAATTTGAGTACAAGACTAAACAGTATCCATAATATCAAACACATGGGATCGTATTCCCAGATGAGACGCGTGGGCTTTGGTTTTTACGGGTGTTTTGGCAAACACAGGACAGAAATTTTGAAACTCAAAAATTCTTGCCTTGATATGAATTTCAGATTGTGACATTTATTCAACAATGACCTCTTTTCTAGTCATGGCAGCCTGTGCAAACAGTTTTGAATGAAAAGAACCTTTGTTTACAATAGCTTTGTATTCTGAAAGATAAAACATCTACCCAAAGCAGATCACTTATCTTATGTCAACATATCTACAGTACAGTACTGCAAAATACGTATTACCAAAAACACTATATTACTATGATGTTTTCCACTCAGTTCAGGCTAAAATCACATGCAGTTGGAGAATAAACTCCACGGATTGGATTTTATTTTGTGTTTATTTACAGACTGGGTTGATATAGGGCACACCCTGACACACCCACTAAAAGTCTTCCATAGTGATTTGTCCAAAAGTATGATTATATTCCCTTTTCCCCTTTAAGGTACAGTATTAATCAGGTTATGTGTATGTCAGCAGTTGCTGGTTTGGAAAGCAGTTCATATTAGTCATATCAGTTTATATTGTTGTGTTTTATGAATTATCACAAACAGTAAAACGTCTATGCGCGGCTTACAACAAAAGTGATTGCTCAACCTAATTTTCATCTATTTAAAACATTTAACACCAATTACACCCAGAATAGAAATGTGCACCTCAAACTAACTTAACTTAATGATACAGTATGGTCTGGTGAAATGTAAATGAAATTGCCTGAGTCGGGTAGTAGTTCAGCCAAAGTCAGTAATAAGCTCTCTGTTGCACAGAATAACATACTTTTTTAAGATAAGAACTACTGTAATGAGGGCTAGAGAGATGTTGACATGAATCATGCTTTGTGAAGAATGTGGCGAGAGCTAACCTTTCTTTGGGTGGCATCCCTTAATGTATCTGGTGACACTTATAACAGTTAAGGTGTTGATGCTTGCTAGGCCAAAGAGCAAGGTGAAGAAACCGTCGACCTAGAAGAAGACACGAGAAGGGGTCAGTGCATAAGAAGGGGGGGACAACCCAGCACCGAGACACACGGCCTAATTGTGCCAGACCTTATCTATTCTGTTTGTTTTGCTTTAGACACTACAACTTAAGGTGATGATGGTTTGCTGCTGGTCCTTCAATCATAGCAGGAATAATTTCCACTTGGTGGGGGGTGGAACATTACTTCTGTATAATCACACAGCTACAGGATTGACAGCCTACATATTATTCATGATTAGAATGATCATCTATCGGGTGTGGTATAACAACAACAACAACAACAACAATAAACCCCTAGCATTTAAACAGGTTAGTTAGAAAACAGCAGAGTTTGTTAAGGCACAATCACCCCATAATAGACATGGCAGAGCAACCTTGCTTGGATATGTTCTCTTGCTGGTTACTTTGGGGCTCTTCCCTGAGAACACATACGATTAGCGTTCCGTCAGCATGTTTATCGCCCTCACATTCTGCACGTTACTGCTCTCTCCATGTCCTCAAGCATAGAGAGGCCTTGATTATTACATCTAATGTAGACACAACAGGTGAACCCAGTCTTGTGTCTGAGCAGACACAAATACATGGTGACGCTCTTACTGTGAAAGGTAAATAACCCCTGAGGCTGAAATCGCCCTGTGCTTCAGCACTGCAGAAGCAGCGTCCTAGAATGTGTTCTCCGTGAAAGAAAAAAAGGTTCCCGTAATCCTATTCAGCCACAATCCTGTCCCATGGGGCAGTAAACACAGGCCTCTGCAATCCATATACGTGTGCTCGTTCATGTCCCATCATGCTGATTCAGTAATCTGCCTTACATGCCTGACTCATTCAGTCTCTCCTTTCTTCCCTGCCTCATTTCCCCAGCTCCCTTTACAATCTTTCAGGCCTGAGAGGGGCATACAGCTACGACTAATATTTTGTCTCTTTTCCCCTTGGGGCTGAATGGCTGAGGGATGAGATCACCTTAGTGACTTTCTGTTTCTGTAGTAGCTTTTAAGACCAACACCACCAAACCTCACTTTATCTCCCCAACTCACATGATAGGATCCATGCTTCTGAGACTGAAGCACTTATTGTTAACCCGGTGTTTTTCTGTGACTCTACAGAAGCCACTCTCTGCTGGAATGGATATCAGGGTTCCACAGGCTTGCCTTGAGCTACAAAAATAAGATGGGAAGATTTCCAGCCAAAGGAATGGCAACTATTTAATTGCAAATGAAGGCCTCGAGAAGGGACAACTATACATATAAATAAAAACAGTCCATCTTATAAAGACACATACAATTGTATGCCTTTGAATGTCCTTGAAAGCATCACCTCTGATCATACTCAACACTAATAGTGTCCATGTACACATCCAAATGAATAAAACAAAACCAAAACATTACAAATTGCTTTACAATTATTATAGCCCGAGCACACACAGTGCGAGGACCCTATTGAAACTAGTTTTTATCTGTATTGCCTCTTATGATGTGATGTGTTCAACTGTGGTCAGAAACAGATAAGAGTATTATCTATTGTGTAATCACAGAGCCTTTTCTGGAGGGACCAAAAGTATAATTTAGGAAGTACTACAAAAATCTATCTGCAAATGTTCTCCTGAGGCAAACAGATGGATGCCATGTTGCTTAGCTAGTTTCCCCAACTAAAGGGGCCTACAGTATAATCTGATTATGGATTTAACCTCCACCCTACAAAAGTACTAGCAGTATTCCATAGACAGACATGGGACCAGACATACACACACATACTGTATACACTTACAGACAGAGAAACGTGTCTACACTGTTCACATTCATTACATTGCATTAACTGCAATTGTTAACCATGTTAGTGAGCAGCAAGCTACCCAGTCAGCAGTTTGAATCAACCGTCGTTGGATTTTAAATGTTGTTAAACCTCTCCCACCGCATGTTAACCAAAGCAGAGATATTATAGTTTATACAGCTTTAAATTAAATAGTGTAGAGACATCATCCTTTTGATTCTAACTGAACAACAGTTTATTTAAAGAACTTTTTTAAGATTGTGGTTCTTGTTCTGTCTTTTACCTGACATGTCCATATACTGGTGATCAGGTATCCATCCTCAAATATTTTGAAAATATGCAGAATCCCTCTAGAGTAGCCAAATAACAAGATGCTGGCATCTGAGATGGCAAGATTTAATGTTAAGAGATCTGTTGGTTGAATCAATGCCCTCTGTCTGTACAGGACACATATCACCAAACTGTTTCCAAACCAGGAAAGGCAGCCTAGGAAGAAGCATAAACAAAAACATAACATAACATTCCATTATGGATTATTTGCAGCATGAGCAGTATTGAAGATATGAAAATATTCATTAAATATCAGCACTGTATAGAATGTTACAGTAAAGTATAGTTCAGCATGGTTGTATTTATTTAGAAGGGCTTATTGTATAACTTCTGCTTTAAAAGAATAACATAACTAATTTCCATTTACTGTTGTAGTAAAATTAAGACAATGTAAATGGATATCAGTTTTAAGCCTATGAAATGTGTTTGTCACTCAGTGTGTGGTGCTGAGAGCTGATGTTAGCAAGGACTATATGTCAACTGTGCCACCTCAACAACAAACAGGCTTTCTGTGGCTGCTGACCTTTGGAAACATTAGTGACAACAGTTGGTTCTGTTGTTTTCTGAGCAATGTTTGGCTCATGCTAATTGATATGCCGCCAGAAAGTATGAATGCTGCAAAATGACAGACTTTTTTATTTGTTTGTTTGTTATCAAAGCAATGTCACCACTGCACATATAGCGGGTGCAGATTCCATGTAGCCTGCAGTGCTATGAATATATTTGTGTAATGTTTGACCCCTAGCCTCAGCACTGGTAGTGCCACACTGTTGATGGGCAGAGTAAATGTATAGTAAACAAACAAGTGCATTATAAACATGACACAATGCCAATAACAACCTGATACATTTCCAGCCAATACAATGCAATAATAAGGTTAAGCAACCGACAACTTACCTAGCAATAGCAGGTACACTCCAATGAATGTCTCTCCTTGTTCTGACAGAGGAGCCTCTATATGCAACGTACTGAGGTTATTGTTTCTCCATGGGATATTGACGATCTTTACAGGTAGGGCCTTAAGTGTTATTTCCATTGCATGAATGTCGATGCCAAGGCATGAATCCTTGTTGGTCACTGTGCAGTCTTTACAGCTTCCAACTGACAGTATAAAGCACGGAACAACTGGTCACGCTTTCATAAATCCATCTTAGATGCGCTCACTAATGCCCTCCAACTCAGCGTCTGAATGATAGTGCCTCTAATCTAATTTATTTCTTAACCACTAAGCGCAGGTTTTGGAAGGGAAGTCCTTAATTATGAAGGAAAGGTCCAAGGAAATTAAATTGCCTTATATTCAATAAAGAACCATATGTGCCTATAGATCCACCTCATCAGACATATTATTATCCTGCACTCTAAAGTGCACAATACACCATTTGAAATATGTCATTTTTTTCCCTGAAATATTAGATGTATGTAAGTTCAAAAAGAAAACATTTAAAACATGTATTGGCTTTATATCTCAACTTGATATTTCTTTAACTTTTTTCTCCTCCCACAGATTCCAAGAGGCAATGAAGATATACTGCTGTTCATCTTTACATATGAGATCACTGTATGCTCCTTGGCTGGAGTTGTGCAGGTATAGTCAAGCCCAGCTGTTCTGTGGATTTCACAAACATGAGGATACCTATACAAAAAGCATTTTTGTAAGAATCTGGCAACAATTAGCTTTACAATATACATTAACACATGTATCTTTGGATGTGGTCATTTGCTTACACCATTCTGACAAGTTGTTTACACCCGAGATATTTGTTCTAGTCTTCTTTAATTACTTCCATTTATAAGGGTCACATAGGTGGTGGCTTGCCCCATGTGTGACTGACTGACTGCACGTTTAAATGTTCACATGTGCAATGCAGTATGCATTTCATATACATGTGCATGGCATGACAATATAAACAACTATAAACACTGTAAACAACCCAATAACACTTTATTTATTGAATACATTTTGTAGAGAGATAAACAAATGCATTATAAATTATAATTTAGAAAAGATTTATCACAAAGTGAAATAATCTCCCAAACCCTAAAAGCATTTGCAACACCGTGGTTCCAACCCACAATACAATGATACAGTAGATATATAAAACGGTAATATTAATCTGCCAGTCAGGTCTCTCTCTGCTATCCCCATTCACAGGGAGGTCTCTGTGGTGCGGCCCCTACATTACTGGGTAACATGAACACCCTGCTCCCCAGTCAGTGTTGCCATCACAGTGCACACCTTGTTCCCCTGCTGGTAGCAGCCACAGAGTGGCCGCGCCAGCCCTCAGGAAGCAGAGGGAAGCCCAGCTGCTGCCAGGAGCCCACTGGTGCTTCCGAGTCCTTCCTTTGAGGCCCCAGAGAGAGAGGCTCTCGGGAGAGAGGGAGAGTTGTTTCTGGTGGAACCAACTGTCACCCATCCAGCGGTGAACACTGACCCTAGTCAGCGGCCCTCCGAACCCCCAGATGCAGAGCCACAAAGCCGCAACTCAGAGCAGATCCCTGCTGTTCTGCCCGTTAAGACAACGTTATGTTTTGGCTCGGCAGGTTATAATGCGATAATGATTGTGGGAGGAGCACACATGCCTATAAAGAATCTGTACTGTGTGTTTAGCAGATATTCACTGCTTGTGCCAGGCAATACAAATTGTTCAAACGTGAACTGAAGCCAATAAATGTGCGATTGGTTTAAACAGTGCAAAAGTCATTGGACATGATCAGTGGCAGGTGGTTAATCTCCACTCGCCAAGGATCATCGTACAGATGAAGAGAAAGTGACCAAGTTACACACATCTGCCACAGAGACTACCTTCTCTTACGCGGTCAAACGTCATGGGGATGGGCATACTGCAGATGCTAATGAACAATAGTGACAATAGGCACAAATCAAGCCTGTACTAGCCCCAGCGTGAGGTTAAGGCTGTGTAGACTGTACATAATGCTCTCATGTGAGCGGCTGCCATGATTAGCTTAACTCTCTCCTCTATGTACTTTGGCCCATGTGGATAAAGCAGGGCAATCACAGTGCAGTCACTGTATCATTAGGCTTATGGCGATTGCCACGCTCAGCCTCTCTACAGCTGTGGTTAAGAGGCACAACATTTTCCAAATGGAAATTCAGACACAGATACTATTATGGAGGTGTGCGTTTAAAGCCTTGAGCTGTCTGAGAGCAACAAAGCATCTCTTCACAGAGGACATACACCAGGTCAAGAGACCAATAGAGGCTCTCCTTGAAAAGGCTCACTTTCTACACAGAAAATGGGGGAAATGGCCTAACCCCCACCCCCCTCTCTCTCTCTCTCTGTCTCTCTCTCTCTCTCTCCCTCTCTCTGTCACTGAGCATGGGTGCACAGGCACAGTGACTTCTTGTGTGAATGCTACATAGGCAAATAGCTGGCCTGTAATTATTGTGGGTCAAACTGTGGCCAAAAGTGAGGAATATTATAGCTGTAAGTATTAATTCTATTTGTAATATTTCTTACTACAGGGGTATCTACACTACTGAAGTTTCCTCAGTTTAATTTAGCCGCATTGTTAGACTTAGTGTCTAATTACCTACATTCAAGGATATCTTAAAGCAAGAGATATTCTTTCATTTTAGGAATTATAATGTAAAACGTTAGGATGCTCAAACAACTAACTGTCATTTCCTAGGTTGACAGCTAGACAGTCTGTTTACCCTACTCAAGTTGTAAGCTTGAGAAGTTATCCCAAGTTCCCAACAGGGTAACATTTGCTTAACACCATCAACGCAGACCACAGCTCATAGTGACATAGCCCTATACAAAGACTGTTCTGTTTTTATTTTTTCTTGCATCAACGCTAGCCAACTTTTGACCAGGCAAGTGTGCAGTGAAAGTGTTGAAAAGTGCCATGTTGCTTCTTAAAATACGCTCGCCCAATGATATTTTTAAAGATACATACAACAAGAGGGAAACATTTTAATGATCTTGAAATTACTGATAAATAAGGTTAACTCGACTGTAGGCCCACTGTTCTCTTTTAACCTTCAGTAAAACACAAAATAAATGATGAATACCTTCTAATGTCAACATGAGCAAATGTAGAAAACCTCTATGTGTGCAATATAGCGATAGCAATTGGTTTGGTGGCTCAATATCTTTGGCAACAAACCACATAAAACATTTATTGAGGCATTGTGTCCAGCTTTCTCCCCCACACCAAGTGTTTGCATAAGCAGGTTGCTTATATAGGTCTCATCTGGGTAGAATACAGACCTGTCCCAACTGGCCTGCACATCATTTTTGACATGAAGGGATACAAAATATTAGTTGAGAACCAAGAGGAAGCGAAAGAAATGGGACAGTGCTCAAATGTATTTGCTAACCGCTGGGTGATCGTTTATCTGTCCCTGCCAATATGTTTAATTGTGTCATGCTTTCTTTCAAGTCATCTGATGTCTCACAGTATGTAGTTAATGCCATTACAAATACAAGGGCACTCAGAGCTTGTATGTCATAGAATCATAGGTGAATGGAGCAGAGGAATTTTCAGAGTTAATGCTGACATAGAAGACATAATACGTTTGACTTGTGTTCATGGTGATGGGGGATATTACATATGTTTGAAGAATGTACACATTACTTTCAGGTCCATATTTTAGCGTATTTCCATTTTTTATGCACCAGACTATTGAGTATGGTCTGGTCTTATTTAAAGTTAAACCTTTTCCTCTTTTGAGCACCTGGAAAGCATACAAAACATACTCTGTCACTATCATGTTCAACACCAAGATGTAGAACACCTGGCATGAACAGCCAACTGGTGATACTATATTGTTAATTTTGAATGCTGAGCCAATAAGAGCAAAAAACAAAGATTTCCCCTTCTTGTCATTAAAAAAGCAATACATTTTGATCCAGTTTATCACGAATGTAACTCATCGTGACAAAAGAAATCTCAAGAATCTGTTTATCTCAGGGCACTGTAAATGTACTCATTCTTGAGAAGGCTTTCCGTAAATGCATCTTGAAAGGGTTCCATCATCAGTCACAGTATCTTCATGTCTTACGTAGCCCATAAGGAATGGAGCCAAGTAGAATGTTTGCAGCCTGTATGTTTCAACATGGGCTCATGGCAGACCTCTCATCTTGATGCAGTCACGCATCTTTGCAGGTCATTCTAGATGCACAAGCTCTGCTTTGTCAGTTCTGCCAGGCTGCCCAAAGGGTAATGCTCTTGTAACTTTCTAACTTTTAAGCCTTGAGAGCTCAGTTTTCAGGATGATGAAACCAGTAGCAACATTATCACAGGTGCACATTGGAGGTTAATTTGCACTTGCCGCTAATTATATCACTGTATGAAACAAGCATTTAGCTGTCCTACACATTCACACATCAACACATAATTTCCCTTTGGAATGAAGTATCAACAAGCAGTGCTTGAGGTTTCTTGTGACCTAGCTTAATGATATTTACAGTCAGTCAAATCCATGTTTAAACATGTTTTCCATGCCACAAATGATTGTAAGGTATCTCAGGAAACGAGCTATAATGTAACGCTGTACGGAAATAACTATCTAACTATGAACACAATTTGCTGCCCTAAAAAACGATATCAACTTTACACTATGCAAATGCACACTTTCAATAATGAAACCAGTCCCAACATAAGAGCAGATAAGCAAAGTGAGTATTTTTTTATTTTCTTTTAACTATAGTGTCTGTGGAAACACCCTCAACCAAAAGTATATGAGACAAATAGGGATGGTACATGTGTGTTTGTGTGTAGCTGTGATCATTTGACAGTGATGCTGTGAGCATGCGAGATCCTCTGAGACACATAGAGATGAAAGGGCTCCAGGCCTGTTCCTGGGCATTTGGCCAAGACAGCCTGCTTTGAAACGTCCCCAAATGGATCTGAACCTCACCGTGGACTTGTTCTTTCCTGACATCATTCGACTTTGAAATAGCATATGCACCAGGCACAAACATTGTTTTCCTCCTCACACAGTTTGCCCAAGTGTTCCCCAACACATATATTGTATGCAGCATGATATGGTACAATGGGAGATCTATTCTGAGAATGAAATACAGCATGACAGGAAATTAACTTAATAAATTCTGGTTAGTTTGGTTAAAGAGTGTTCACAGAGGTAATTCACTAATGGTGTTGATTCCATAGCGGGGCCCGCTTAGTGCATCCTTTCAGATAATCATAAAGTCAAAACTTTAAGATGAAATGAAAACATTTGCATTAGATTTCTAATTAATGTATGCAACGGACATATGTTTTTTATTAGAGTGCATCAAAGGCAGATTGGAACTTGAAATAAATTACAGCCTGATAGGATTTTGGCATGAAACTATTATTGTGAGCTAGATTGTACAAACTTTCTGATTATGGTTTACTATTGTTTAGATTGCTACTTTAGAATAATTGCTTGAATAAATGATTGATTGATTGATTGATTGAATTAATGATTGATTCTCCAGTTTAGAATGCCCACAAAATATGGCAAGGAACAGCTGCAAAATCTAACATAATAACTGAGTTTAAGCCTTCTCAAGAGTAATTTTAAGTTCTTCAGAAAAGAAATGCCCACACATATTTTGGAATAAGTCCAAGAAAGTTATGCAATATAATATTTTGACAATCATAATACTTTTTCTAGTGTAAAGGGTATATGTTCCTTTATCTTACCCGATAGCTGCTTTGCAACTTTGATTAGGCTTAATACCTAAAAGCTGGCAGTACCAACACACCAACATGCTCAGATCTGCTAACATGTGATCCTGCAAATAGCTTCAGTCCTTTTGGGTCTAATACCAATCCAGGCAGAAATGCTGCCTTTCACTCTTTCAATGCCTGCATGCCTGACTCAATACACATTCAATCAAGATAAAAAAAAATGTTGGCTTAGATATGTACAATTGTTATACATGTCCATACACAGTCAATGTGTATGTTGTGAACCAGATAATAATTCAGCATGTTGAAAGGAATTGGTGAAATGTAATTGTTTTCAGAGGTGCTTCATTTGAAGACAAGAAGCCAAATAGGCCAACACTAGAGTCAGGTTTACTGTGTAAGTTTGGCATGATCCAAAAGGAACTCACAACTCTGTAACTGAACCTCTATTCTGATGCAGGGTATTTCTTGTCCACATTTGTTTAATTGTATTGACTATAAATTGACTATAAACTCTGCTATACACACTATAGCGTAGCTCTAAATAATAATTGGTTTAATGAAGATGTAATCATTTGTTAATTATATTCTGCAGATTAGACAGGTATATTGAATCATATTTGTCTATTGGCAATGGAAGTTTGATTAACAGTGTGATAAGTAAAAGCAGGAGCTTATCATTCCTTTATGTGTCCAGATCATTCCTAATTGGTCAGTGGTGCTATTGGCCAGGGTTCATGCTGATAGTCACAGAAGGCCAGTTTCAGCACAATAAACCTGATCAGACCAGAGTTGGAGGTCAACCACCACTCCTGTCCTTACATGAATGACCCGAGGGAAAGGCAGCGAAGAGATAGAAAGGAGAGAGAGAGAGAGAGAGAGAGAGAGAGAGAGGCAGTACAATACAAGTCCAGTAAAACACACTCTTCACTGCACTTTCACATGTCATCAAGTGTTTTGGCTGCACACAGGCTCAAGGAATGCAGCCTGCAGCTCACCTTGACACGGCACCACAGTCGCCTTGCCCTCCCTGGCCCATGTCCCACCCTGATGGGACGTTACACATCATACAATGAACATCAGGAGCATTACCCAGCAGTGATGTCTGACCCAAAGGAGTGGGGAGTCACTCTGACTCTAAAATCATGATGCAGAACAATACATTATTTTCAGATTTTTTTCAGCCAGTGATTAGCTAAGTATATTCAATGACAAGGTGTTGGCTCCACATATCCTCATGCTCAGGCTATTGATATTCATGTGTAGGCATGACATAGTTACTTTCCCCTCTGTCCACCCCAGTCCTTTATAGTTTTGTTGCTGCAGGGAAGAGAACACATACGAACCTAGCTCATCTCAGCCAGATGCACATGCAGACATGATATATAGATATAGATAAATTATGCACAAAAAACAATACAAATTCTTATAATAATAGGCCTACCTAAAACAGGCATGATCCATGTCTTCTCTTCCTTTAGCAAGTACCTACACTCATGACTCTAACCACAAATAAATGCTACTGAGCCACGAGTTGTTTACCTCCCACATCTTGTAAAGATTTTGGCTTCCCAAAGTAGATGGAGGTTATAAGGCATGCACATACAGACCTCACCACCAACCAATAACTCAAGGAGGATAGCTAATTTTAGTACAGTCGTGTTACATCGATTTCAAGGAATCAATGTTGGTAGAGGAGATTGATGGAATCTGTTTAAATGTAGACATACTGTGTTGTTGAACTTAAGGAGAAAAAGACAAATGAGTATTATAAAAACATGATATTATAAATAGGCTGAGAATATGACATGTTCATATACATTTGGATATATTCATTTGTAAGAACAACCTTTTGCCTACTAAATAAATAGTGAATAAAACAAATACATGTTGCCAGTTGGCTTCTGTCCTCAGGAGAGAAATAATGGCCCATGTTGGATGTACAGTATATTGGTTCTCTATGCCAGTGGAACAGTAGCAGTCCTAGACCATAACCCTAACTGTCGCAATAGGAAGTGGTAGCCCCAAAGGTATTCCACATGACACGACACATCACTCACCATAACAAACCCTCCCCTCACTGTTTTGATAATGGAACACTTGAAGAATCACTCATGGTGTTTGCTCAGTTGGTGAGTAGTGCACTGCGATGATTTTTATTCTACTTGCTGCAGGGTGGGATATTCAGTGAAGGTGTCAAATTATCACCTATTCTACTTTCCCTTGCATGGGGCCAGGAGCAGTCAAAACCATCAATGAGTCACTGTAGTGAAGGAGTATTCTGAAACACAACCTTTAGCCTACGGTAGGTTTTCCATCAGCTAAATGTAAGGCCACCTGAATAAGGCTCTGTCTTCCGTCAGCCAGCTCCACATTCCTTGGCATGTTTTAATTACAAGCCATACTTTAAATATTGATTTATAAACTGCAAAACAACATTAGAACCTGAACATCAAACCTCAGTTTACATCTCATTAATCCAGCATAATGCATGAAACATATAACAGAAAGTTTCTGCAATAACTAAAGTGTAACCCGTAACACCGCTGCAGCCTGCAGCCATGAATGACACTCTTCAGTCATGACATGTAATGAAAGGCCTTCATCCCACCTTTCTCCCCTGGGGCAGAACAGTATAGGTGTGGCTATAACTCAGTGTGTATGCCAGTTTTAAAAGTACCTAAGCATTGATATGCATTTACATTCTTTCTTCACAAATATATTACTTTAGGCACCACACAAAGTCTAAAAATAGATAGAAAATGTACTGTAGACATTTAAGAAGTTACTGCTTCTTACATATAAAAATAGATAAATATACACCAGTGGCTGACCAAATGAAATCCTGTGGGGATTTAGCCATTTCTGTGAAATGCCTTTAAATGTTGTAAAATAACATAGGCCTGAGTTGCATTCTGTGACTGACCACCACGCCAGTCAGTTCAATGTCGGTGTAGTTAACTAATAAAACACGTGATACAATTCTAGCATATTAGGAGCCAGAGAAAGCATCACAGCAATTTAAGTAATGCTAGTCACACTCCACGAAGCAATGTTACAGTACACACAGTTGTGCTATTTGGATAAAGTCACACCAGCACCTCGTTCACTTAACTTGGCTATTTAATCAACACAACTGAAGTCATCTTGAATAGCGTATTTGTCTTCCACGTAAAATACAACATAACTTCATATAGTGTGAAACTAGAAGTGAGCCCAGAGAAGTCATATAAAGAAAGAGCGGTGGCGCCATCTAGATGAAAAAGAATGCAACATTATATATAGTACATTATGCTACTATACTTCTAGCGTAAAACATTTTGTATTCTTAGAAATGACAAAACTGACAAAACCGCAGTCATTAGTTTATTGTCACAAAAGCCAAGAGAAGGCGTACTTAAAATACTGCCAATATGAAGAAACTCACCTTTACATTTAGGGTAAGATGACCATTAGGCCATACTGAGATGACATCTTTAGAAATTCAATCTATGTATTATTTGAAACCGTACCAGACATCAGTTACTGAAAATGTGCAAATACAGAGGAGGACTATTAGTATTGATATCATCAAAGTAGCAGAAAACCTATCAGGAGCATATTTAATAAAACATTATAACAGTTCATAAAAGCCTGAGCTTTTTAATCTATATTCTATTTACATTTACATTAGGTTTACATAATATACAGTAATTACAAGTATGGCGGCTGCCATAAGGACACATTCAGAAGCAAAGATGTTTTTTTATCTTTTTTTTTTTTTGGTGTGTAAATTGAGATTGAAGTGAATACTGTCAATAAGCAGTTGTGTCCCCAAAGTCTTTATTCCACTTGACATAGAGATCAAGAGTGCTCGGACTGACACTGGGTCGTATACGCTTCAAGGAATTCTCAAAGTCTTTATACTTTATGTTCCGCACCTGAAAATTCCCACAAGCATTTATTAAGAAAACACGTGTGTAAAATAATGGTATATAGCCTAAACATTTATAATTTTCTGAAGAAACTATTTTGAGAAAGTACAATACCTCACTAGCAGCCATATTCTTGACCTGTTCTGGTCCCAGTTCTGTGTCAAAAACATTTTAGCATTGAATATCAGACTGACACAGCCATATTAGGAACATATTAAATGGTTAGGGAATTTAAAATTAGTAAACGTCCTGTTTTCCATCAAAACACAATTAAGTCTGAGAGGGATTTAGTAGAACACCTTCTTTTGGTACCACTTTACAATAAGACTACACTTATAAAAGGTGTATTAATAGTTTATAATACATTTATTAATTAGGCAATGAACAATTTATAAATCACTAATAACCACTGCAGTTCATCGAATGGCCGCTTCAGGCTAGCTGCAATAGGGAGGCAATCCCCATAGACTACAATGTTAAAATGTCAGACTTAAAAGCAAAAATAAATATCTTTACAGCCTGGTTCAAAAAAACAGGCTCTCCAGCACCTTAGAGTAGACGTTACCAGGGAGGCTGAGTAGTGTGATACCCCACACTCTTTGGTCCTCCTTTTTGAAGAGGGGAACCACCACCCCAGTCAGCCACTCCTTTGGCACTGTCCCCGACTTCCACGCAATGTTGAAAAGGAGTGTCATCCAAGACATCCCCTCCACATCACAGCTTTTAACATTTCTGGACAGATCTCATCAATCCCTGGGGCTTTGCCACTGTGTTGTTTGACTACATCAGTGACCTTCCCCAGGGAAATTGATGATGATCCCCCATCAGCCTCCAGCTCTGTCTCTACCACAGAGAGCGTGCCAGTCGGATTCATGAGTTCTTTAAAGTGTTCCTTCCACCGCCAAATTACCTCCTCAGTTGAGGTCAACAGTGTCCCATCCTTACTGTACACAGCTTTGATGGTTCCCCGCTTCCCCTTCCTGAGGTGGGGGACGGTTTTCCAGAAACACTTTGGTGCCGACCGAAAGTCTTTCTCCATGGCTTCTTTGAACTCCCATACCCGCTTCTTTGCTGCTTTGCTTCTGCTACAGCAGATGCTGCAGCCCTTCGGGCCAGTAGGTACTTTGCAACCACCTCCGGACACTTTCGGGACAACATATCCCAAAAGGCCTCCTTCTTCAGTTGGACAGCTTCCCTGACCACCGGCGTCCACCACGATGTTCGAGGTTTACCGTTGCTTGAGGCACCTATGAGCTTGAAGCCACAGCTCTCTGCCGCAGCTTCAGCAATGGAAGCTTTGAACATTGCCCACTCCGGTTCAATGTCCCCAACCTCCACAGGGATGCCGGAGGTGTGAGTTGAAGATCTTACGGACAGGGGACCTCCTCCATACGTTCCCAGTTCACCCGCACTACCCGTTTGGGCTTACCAGGTCTGTCCAGAGTCTTCCCCGACCCCTCAACTTCCACGATCCAACTCAACACCAGATGGTGGTCAGTTGACAGCTCTGCCCCTCTCTTCACCCGAGTGTCCAAAACATTCGGCCTCAGGTCAGATGATACAATCACAAAATCGATTATCGACCTTTGGCCTAGGGTGCTCTGGTACCACGTACAGTTATGACCATCCTTATGTTCGAACATGGTGTTTGTTATAGACAATCCATGACTAGCACAAAAGTCTAACAACAAACATCCGCTCGCTCGTTTAGATCAGGGAGACCATTCCTCCCAACCAATCCTCTCCAGGTATCTCCATCATTGCCTACGTGAGATGTGTAGGCTACTGCATAGAAAAATCATTTTACGAGTAGCCTGTTAAATTCCAAGAGCGAGAAATGCGGAAATGGATTATAAACACAAAAGCGGACAAAAGAAACAAATAATTTAAAGGGCAGCCGAAATGCAAAGCTTCTAAATATAGATAATTTACGTAGCTTTGAGCAAGTGGTCCTCTTGCAAAATAACGTGTATTAAAACGTAACTGTATGGAGCTCAATGGGACAGAGCAGCAACTGAACTTGTCATGTGTAACGCATTTCATGGTTGCCATTTAAATTGGGTTACATTTAGAAATGACTTGCTTCAAAATAGGCTATTATTGTTAAGGGCCCGCTTTCACCACTCTGCATTGGGGCTTATTGTTGCCTTGTTACGCCATTACACAACCAAGTTCTGACAGCAAGAAAAACGATAACCACTGAAATAATTATAACACTAGATGTTGCTAATCACTGTTTTTGTTTATTTAACTGAATCAAATTATCAAAACTACCCAAGCTATGTTCAATAACTGCGTTATTACTAGGTGGGCTGGTTTATATGCATCATATACAGTATCATATGAGTGTACGTTAAATGTTTGTTTTACAAATTTGGAAAGCAATGTTGAGGTCATGCCTGATGTTTCCTTACATATAAAATAATGATTTCCATGTCTTCCTCTCAGTGAGGAATAAAACATATTCAATATTATTAACACTGGTATCAGTGCAGTACACTGCTGGGGGTAAACTCTCACTTTAAGTATTGAGAGACCAAAACCCATCATGATTGTATAGCAGCAGACATGACGACAGCAAGAGCTGAGATTTAAAATAATAGATGTGGTCACTTGATCTCGCCAAATACTGAGCCCGCATAAAAAAAAAACCTACTTAATAACCTAATTCTAAATAGTTTATAAAACCTTTATAATGGTAGTCTTATTGTAAAGTGGTACCCAACTTGGTTATAGCATTGTGTTTGGTCACACATTCAAAGCAAATTATGTCACTGGCCTTACCTCTAATGGGCCCGAGTGCAGCATCTTTCGCTAATGCCGTTAGGTCACTTCCTGAGTATCCAACAGTCATTCTGCAAATATGGATGGCAAGAAATTACTGCAAACTGTCAGAAAGTAATGAAGTGGATATAATTTTGCTCTGTGTGCAATAAAAGGTAAACTACCCACTTTGCAAGATTTAGAAGCTCTTTTTGGTTAAGTGGATGTCCGTGCTTTCCCAAAAGATTTCTGAGCAGCGTATGTCTAGTCTGTAGGTTTGAAAACCACATCATTTGACAAAGTGGAAAAAATATCTTGAAAATATTGTTTTTATATCAAACAGCCAAAATGTGTTCCATAATACCTCTACACTTGGCAATGCCACATACACCCTTTTGGGAAACCGCCTGCAATAACAATGAGTAGGATTAGAGTCAAAAATGAATATCCTGAACACTGTCCATGAAAAGGTGCAGCACGTACCTGAGCACCGCTTCATCAAGCTCCTGGGGCCTGTTGGTAGCTCCCATTATTAGCACTCTCTCATCTGCTCCAGACTGCACCTGAAACCATAGGGTTTTCCCCCTTGAAGTTAACCTTTATGTACTGTACCTGACTATCAGTGCTGCATAGAGAAACTGTATGGCACTCCTACCCCATCGAACTCAATGAGGAACTCCGTTTTCAGTCGACGGCTTGCATCATGTTCGCCCTCCCTCCTTTCACAAAGAAGGCTGTCAATTTCATCTGAACAGAAGTTTAATAAAGGCTCAGAGCAGAAAATATTGGCAAGGTTTTGTGCATTGATGACCAAGAATTTAGTAGTCAATCAGTCATCATAGAATAGATTCCATTAATACATTCAAAAGGTCAGCTGTACTGATTATAATATTACCCATATTTCACAAGAAAAAAGTTGTGTTTCCCTACAGAAGAAAATATGGATATATTCTAGGCAATTAATGGTAAATACAAACCAATAAAAATGACAGAAGGCTGTAGTTCTCTGGCAACGGCGAACAATGCTCGAACTAGCTTCTCACCCTCTCCCACCTGTCATAGAAATGTGACTCATAATGATGATAGTGTCAGCCAGTGATCAAGTATTACATAGTCCTCCACTGTCCACTTACATATTTAGAGGTCAAGCTGGCGGCACTGATATTAAAGAATGTGGAGTTTGATTCCATGGCAACGGCTTTAGCCTGACAAGAGCAAAGATAGTAAGTTTAACACACTATTGAATACTGAAAAACATGAGATGATTATACACTCACCAACATGGTCTTCCCATTTCCAGGAGGACCAAATAAAAGTAAACCTCGGGCCGGAGATCTAAGTCCAGTAAACAGCTATATGACATAATGTTAAAATTACTGTATTATCTTAATATTTCAAAGAAAAGAAGCCTTCATATACCACCAAAATGAATTGGATTACCTCTGGCCTAATGGCAGGAAGAATGACAATCTCTTGAAGTGCTTGCTTTGCCAGGTCCTGACCAGCAATGTCTTCAAATGATACCGATGTTCCACTAAAACAAACAAAAAGAAGATCATCCACTGCTCTCAATTTATTTTGTATTTTTCATCTAGTGATTACCGATATGACTCCCTTTTCAGTACCTGTCAACAATTTCATTCATAATCAAGTTGGCCAATTTGCTGTCCACGTTTTTAAAATTCTTCATATCTCTCTTTTGGGGTGGCTTAGCAGTCACAGCTTTGCCATTTTGCAATTTTCCCACCCGTGGTGGAACCTAGAAGAAATAACCATAATACCGGTAATTAAATACCAGCACCAAAATATACCAATCCCATGCTGATGCAACAGCTGATGATCAAAATACATCACCTTTCCATCGCTAGGTCTGGTGATTGTGGAGGGTTTAATGTGACTGGATACACCACCAACACCAGCAGGGTATTTAGGAACAATCTTAGGCTGGGCGTGGGGTTGTTGTAAGCCATTTACCCTTTTAGATGCCAATGTAGCCTCTGTAAATTACATTCTATTAAATATTAATTTATATTTCACTGAAGTACACACTTTTTGTCAACCTAATAAGAATGTAATCAATCTGAACAATGCCATACCTAAAATGCCAAGCCTTTCATTTGCCATGGTGAGATTACTGATCATTTTGTCTTGAAGTTTTTTTGTTCGATCATACTGTTCCCCTGAAAGATGCCAAAAAGACAATACATAAAAGGCATTCCAGAAATACTCTAAAATGCTTGTTAAAACGGCAAGACTTTACCATGTCCTATGATCTCCACAGCAATACCCTTTTCAAGCTGGGAAATTCCTTTTTTGTACCACTTAACGGCCTCTTCCTTTACACCTACCATTATAAAAATGATGTACACACACATAATGTAAAGTATTAACATTATATCTTATACATTATGTAAGAATACTATATATAAACGGACCTTTCTCGTCTTCATCGATCCTCAATGCCAAAGATATACATTCAAAAGCCTCTTTATGATGGCTTTTAATAACTTCACTGTTGTCTTTGCTCTTGGTACCCGTACCACCTGTTTTGCTCGACATGATTCTTCAGGCGCTTAATCCCTCGAAAATGTCTACTTAATTTGTTAAAACTATATATTACATGAATCTAACAAAGCGAGCATAATTTGAATACTTTGCTGTAAATATAACTATTTTGCACTACATCGTAAAAACAACACATATGTACTTCCTGGTTGAAAGAGAGAGGACTTGATCTCGCGCATAGCTCTCGCGTGAAGCATGCCACCGTAATAGACGCCTTTGCTACGTTTTCCCGATCCTTCCTGGGATGTTTGGGATACTCTTTACCTGGTAGTGATCCATTTTACCAACACCCAGAACCATAGTAACATATAGCACACCTCAAATTAGAAATACACTTAATTTATCAAAGCTACATTTTTGTTATTATTGGTTTATTTAAGCATTTTGCACATTTAGGGCGCATTTGGACATTTTGTTCAGACATTAAAATATGCATTAAATCTAGGTAAAATAAAAAATGAACTATAACATATTATTATTTGACCAGTCGTTTATTTGTGTCCACTAATGTCCTTATTAAAACGTATTTGGTAAAAATGCATGTTGACTCCGGCTGACGGATCAACCGATGTTATAAATGAATGCACTTTTCAGTTTTGGACAAGCCTTTAAGAAGATTCTACGAATCGTATTGCTTTTGGTGGCGTGATAGCCAATCCACAAACTCTGACGTAATACTGTCACGTAATGACCTGCTTCCATAAACCTCCGAATCAGTATTGTACATTGTGACAGTTCCTGGCTTCATACTCTTTCCAAGCTTTATCTGAGACTAACCATTCGACACTGACACATTTTATAGGTTGCTATTTTGCTAAATAATATAGTGACCTTACAGCCCAATTGGTATTACCCGTCCAACCAACACGACCAGACCGATAGCAATTTCTAGCATAGCCCTCTGGTTGAACTGGCCTTTGTGTCCATACTAAGTAAACAACCAAGTTATCTAGCATCTCGTTTGATTTGACATCAGGTTTGTAATTTTATTTTTCGCCTGACAAAGAGTTAAGTGAACCAAGATAGGCGGCTTGGGAACCAAGATGTCGAACAGAGTGGTGTGCAGAGAAGCAAGTCACGCCGGCAGCTGGTACTCTGCTTCGGGTAACTGTCAACAGGGAACCGGTCGCTTTCAGACTAATTTACCAATAGCACAGCTGAATATTTGTGGCTGTTTTATTTCAGATTTTTGTAAATATAATTTTCGACTTTTACTGGTAATTGTATTTATAATTTGTGAAAGACTGCACGGACTGTAATTTCAGCTAGTCAAACCTAAGCTAGCTCGATGTTATCTTAAGCTTGGGTTTTAATACTATTGGTAATAAGGATTGGTAATAAGTACAGTACGGTACCGTACTCATTAAGATGTTTTCTTCATGACTGTTGTTCTTATCGAGCCTGTTCAGCACCTGCTACGGTATATCTATTGTAAAATTGAATGATTTCAATAAAGCAACGTCTGCGTTTTTGTTTTGTTACTGCAAACCAATTTAAATAAGATATCTTGGCTAACGTTGATGAACTTATTGGCCTGGCGGCTGGACTACACACTATAAGCCAGCTTCCATAAACATTTTTGTTTTTAAAGTGCTGTTGGTTGCTGACTCTACCGACTATGTAAAGTGCCAAATTCTTTTCGTCTTAAGAACAAAGGATTGGGTAAGGCAGGGCTTAAATTTGTAGGTTCATGTTGCACTGTTTACCCCCTCCCCCATCTTACTAGCTAGCTGCTACTGTAGTTCGACTACTGTACATTATTAGAACCAGCGATTTTGCTTGGCTGACAATTTAAAGCCAGTAATACGTATGCTCTCATTTGTTTGACTGACATCAACTCTACTGCATATCAACAAAAATCTAACTGTTTGAGCTGTCATGCCTTCTTAAATATTAACAGCATAGTCGGGTCCATTTAAATGCATCGTCAATGCAGTCATCTTACTAATACTATTTGGATCAGCAGCTATGTAGTAAAACATGGTGTCAAAATGTATACATATTTAAGTCTAAGTCTTTCTTGGTGTCACTTTAAAATTGTTTGAAATGTGAATTCCACATCACGGAAAGGTAGTGTTTTCACCTGTGAAGCATTTAGAGAAAATCTGTACATTTCCCATTCTAATGAATGATGAATATTTGTATATCGGTGTATATGTGTAGTCAAGTCATCAAAGAGGTCTGACTTTCTTAATGCATTGCTTTTAAAACGTGTATTAGAGGTTATCTTGCATATGAACGTACATTATCAATTTGGCAAGGGTGTATTTATTTAAACTTTTTTTGTTATCTTGGCAGTTAAATGCCTATGATGATTAATATTTGGTGTAGCATGGTGTATTTTGACTGTATACATAAACGTTCACTTTCTTTTCAGGATCCCAGCTGAATGCACAGTTAGAGGGCTGGCTGTCTCAAGCCCAGTCTACTATTAGACCTGCAAGAGCCATTATTGCACCGTAAGTACATAATTTAAAATGACAAAGCAAACATCTACACACATAATTTGCTAAATAATTAGTGATTTCCTTATTTCCTAATATGATTCTGAATATGATTTCGTGAAAACGTCTTTCTGTTGTTGTTTTAAGGCATGCTGGGTATACTTATTGTGGTGCCTGTGCAGCACATGCTTACAAGCAAGTGGACCCATCTGTTACGTGAGTTATTTATTTATTTTTTCGTTTATCTCTATTCCTCACCATGTTAAATTGAATCAAATGGCTCCTATGCCTATTTTAGGAGTTGCACGTTTATAACATAATTTATAAAATCGTAGTTTTTTTCAAATTTAATTTATTTGTATTTTTATATACTTTCAGTCGTAGGGTGTTTATCTTGGGACCCTCCCATCACGTGCCCCTCTCCCGCTGTGCCCTCTCTCCGGCAGAGGTCTATAGAACACCCCTCTATGACCTGAGGATCGACCAGAAGGGTATTCACTGCTTTAATGCACACTATTTCACCCCCACTCTGTTTTTGTTATCTTGATATTGCAGTTCATAAAGGCTTTGCCTAAAGATTGTGAGGGAAACACAACTATGCAAAACAGTGCATACTGGTCATAAAAAGAGAGTTAAAGACTAAGGGTGTACTCACACTAGGCCCAGTTGCCTTGAACCGTGCCCAAGCACGATTGTCCCCCCTCCCCACTCCTCCGCTGGCCTGCACTCACACTGCAGTTAACATTCAGTGCCAGGGCACGCTTACTCCAAAACATTATGTTGGCTACTTGGTTTCAGGACAATAATTTTTCCACATAATCGTTCCACTGGAATATGTCCTTGATGTCCGACGAGCTATCAGATTTACGAAGTGCATCCCATACCTTCAGATACTGAGCACGCAGTTTTTTCATCTTTTACCGACACTGCTCATATGGTTATTTGATACCTACTAGTAAGTAGATACTAGATAGTTTTTGTGTGTTGTATCCAGTTGCTCCCGAATACTCGTCTGCCCACATTTCCAATAAACATTGCACTTCTGCCGTAGACTAAAGTGTTCCCTTTGCCGCCATGCTGTATGTAATGAAACAACTGTCGCGTCATCGTGCACTGCGATCACAATGATGCGTACACCGCCCAAGTTCAACCAAACTGTGCCCTGGCCCACCTCTTTTAAGTGGGCCATGGCACGGTTAAGCGGGCAGCAGCCGGGCATGATACGGAGCGATCACACTAGTCAAACGAACAGGACTTTGGGGTCAAACGAGCTCGGGCACGGTTTAACTAAGTGTGAGTACGCCGTAAGTGAGCCTATTAGGGCTGCTTGAGGAGTGGTGAGAAATATGAGCCACTTGGCACAGAGGAGGGGCATTCAAACCAAAACAACACAGTTTTAGTAATGGTGGTTCTAACTAAAAGGGTGAAAGTATAACTTTTATAAATGGAAGTTGAAACAAGCTATGCCCATTCCTGATTTTGTCAGGCTTTTCTAGTTTTGAATGAGTTACAGGTTGTAGTTCCTCTGTGCATGCTCCAATCAGCTTTTGGAGATGAACTCATTATACTGTAAGTACTCTTAAGGTTAGACAGTTCCTAGACTGGATGAAAATAGCATTCTCTGATTTTAAGAGACTCACTTTTAAAAAGCGATTTACTTCTAGATAACTTCCTTTTAAAATAATCTTTCAGTTTAAATGCACAAATTAAATAAAGAACCCCACAAAAGAATCACCCTGTCTTGCAGTTTATGCCGACCTCTGGAAAACTGGAATGTTTGAGAGGATGAGTCTGCAGACAGATGAAGATGAGCATAGTATTGAAATGCATCTGCCTTACACTGCTAAAGCCATGGAGAGGTAGGACAAAAACAGCATGTTGGTTAAATAAATGGTCATGCTTTTCTAGAACTTGCTAATTGCTATTCTTGTTAAAGCTGCATTATCTAACATTTCTACATAATACAATGTATGATAGTGTAGACCTAAGTCATCCATCCATCCATCCATCCATCCATCCATCCATCGTCACCCGCTTATCCAGAGTCAGGTCGCGGGGGCAGCAGCTTCCACAGGAGACTTCATACTAAGTTGTACAGTGTACATTTTGATTTGTGTGTCTATATACATAGTTTCATTACTTTGCATGTGTTGTATTCTAATGACATTTTTTGGTGTCTTTTGTCAATGTGCTATATATGAGGCTCCATGCAATGAGACTCTAGTACTATGAGAGGCTTTTCTGAGAGTAGGCTTCTCCTTTTTAGAGTTTGACTGTAGGGATTTATTTATACCACTTATTAACTTACTTTCACTTAACACTTTATTCAAGTTTGAGAAAGTAATTCTGTGTTAGTACGGAAGATTGGATGTTTATGTTACCGCCACCATACTGCAGAGAAGCCTTCACAGAGAGAGATGCCACTCCTCTTCGTCACCCATGTTGCTAGCTTAGCATGTGATGTAATACACAATCATTTAGTTCAGGGGCACAGTGCATTGTTTATGTTGGGTTATTGTGAGTGCACTGGATGTTTTCTCTCTCAATTGGTTTAGAAGGCATGATAGCTGCCTGTGAATGGGAACGGGAGGAGTTGGGGTGATGTTAATCCATATGTTCTGCCATTTGATGGTCAAACAAGTAATGCTACAGGTTAGGTAATGCAGCTTTAAGACGTGTATAATATTTATAACAATGGTTACGTATCTAACTGCCGTTCTATGGATTTTGGATAACCACCAGAGCTTGGTAGTCACTCAGACTACCCGTGAGAAGTGACCTGCTAGTCTGTTAAGGTATTGGCCTTGTAGTCATTATCTGGATAGTGTTTTGAGGAGTCAAAAAATCTGTCTTAAAAATGTCCCAGACTAAAATGTGGTTTTAAGCAATTAATCCCTAATAGTTTTTTCTAATATATGTTCCACCATTTTCAATTTGCAGCCATAAAGATGAGTTTAGCATAGTCCCTGTGCTGGTTGGCGCCTTGAGCGAGTCCAAGGAACAAGAATATGGGAAGCTGCTGAGCAAGTACTTGGCAGACCCATCCAACCTCTTTGTTATCTCCTCTGACTTTTGTCACTGGGGTAAATCTTCAGTCAATTTACAGCAGTCTACATTCATTTGTTTATTGTCACCCCCAGGGACTAACTCTATAGTACCTTTATAATATGCGCTATATGCTGATGTTCTTTTCTTCTTTGAAGGGCAGCGATTCCGCTACACATACTATGATGAATCTCAAGGGGAGATCTATAGATCTATTGAACATCTTGATAAAATGGTAAGCACACTAATGTGTTAGGGGACAATTAATCATCCAAATGCCGGGATCAGATTACACAATTCTTTTGTCCTTCATGATAGTCACCGTGTCAAATTAGACGAACATTGTGCTTAACTGCATTAACTTCTTACGTATCTTGTCCGGGAGACTGTCAACACTACACGTATGACACCGACCAATCTTATGCTACTGTTCAGGACCTGGCACGAGTTCATGTGTCATCGGGAAGCAGGGTTCAAGAATACGATGCTGGTCTTGTGTTCCATAAAGGAAAACTTAAAAACAAAACTGACTTTTTATGGCTAATGATACTGGGGAATGGTAACCTAGCCAAGCTTAACCAGCCACTCACCAGGTTGCTCATCGTACTCACATTTTATGACCGTTATTGTAGGCTACTCTTTCTCGAGATCTGGAGTAAAGATCTGGATTTTTCCTCTCTTGTTTTGTTGTTCCAACTGACAGCAACAGCAGCATCCCTCTGTCTACGATTGCCTGTGTTTATATGTGTGGATTTTTGAGGGATGAGGGATTTTTTTGTCCTTTTTTTCCATATTTTTTTTGTTTGTCGTGACTCGTGTGGCGGCGCAAACGCTACATTACTGGTCGATTATGTAAACATTACAATGACTAAAGACATCATTCATTATTCCCAAGGGGGAAGTGTCTGGTCAAAATCTTTCTGAATGACTGCAATCTGAACCCGGCATAAGATATGGAGTCTATAATTGTAATGCTTTGATACTATACTGTGAGACTAACCAAGTGCAGTACATTAACACTGCTTATTCTTCTCTTCTTGTGAAGGGGATGGGCATTATTGAACAGCTGGATCCTATGTCCTTTACAAACTACTTGAAGAAATACCACAACACCATTTGCGGACGTCATCCCATTGGAGTGCTGCTAAATGTGGGTACCCACATACAATCGTCATCAGGCAATATGGCAACTACATATTCTACTTCATAACTACTACTGTAGTTTCCATGTACTACTTAAATTGGCTCTTTAACACTTTCTGACTCTAGATGTCACACTTACGCCGGGATTCCACTGGGCACATGTGCCCAGTGTTCTGGCTCCGACGCGGGTTTGTTCCGTCCTCTCCAAGCGTCAACTTCCATCGGGAGCATTTCAAAAGCATAGCGCTGCGAGGCAGTTGTATTGGCGAGATCAACAAAAACTACTGTTGGACATTGATTTACTTTCACTCACTTCCACTCCCAAAAACTACTGCAATTATACTCCACACCATGGTCCTTTCTGGAATAGTTTGGACTTGTGGTGTCCCCAGATGTCAAATTCTTCCACGTTTGGCCTCTTGCCACAAATGTAGTCATGTGAAATACAATCGAGAGTCTGCATACTTTGTTTTGCACATGATTTCAATTGTATTTTGTATTTCAGCAGCGCGTGTTGGCCACGGCTTCTGTCAAAAATAGACACGGCTCCTATCTTTAGCAAAGCAGAGCGGAGACGCTTCCAACACACCCTGCATCACGTGTGGTGGAAGTGAAAGCATTCCCTAGAGTGGCCGTGATCAGCTCTGGAGGCCGCATCGGATGCAGGAACGCGTCACACACGCTCAGCACACGCGCCCAGTGGAATTCCGCGGTTAGAGCACCAGCATACTATGTGGGCCCCACACACACATAGACACGCACTAACAGGTGGCTGGACCAGCCATCAAAACCGAGGAGCTGGGATAACAACACACACAGAGGGAGTGTGATGACATTCCTGGCTCAGGTTGCAATTTACTTATACTGTATCTTAGATAGAAAATAACTGCTGCTACATTCACATTTCAAATATTGTATAGGGTACAGCCTTTATAAAAGACATACCATACAGATCAATTAATTATTCATTAATAAATTATCATAGATGGTAACAAACTTCGCACCTCAAAGGTTTATCTCTACAAATAACATTTGAGTTTTATTATGAATGGTCACTGGTGAAGAAGAGGAGGAGAAAAAGACACAAAGTACTGTAGCGTGTAGACCTGCAGGAAATGTTTGTGTTGTTTTGGCAACAGTCAAATATATAAAATAAACAATTCTTAATCTATTGCCCTTTCTACACATACTTTTAACAAATAAATGGCGCTTGTATAACTTGTATAAGGAATATAACACGCCGAGTGCTGAAGTCGAAGAAAACCACAGGCATGCTGATATTCAGTAGGCTATAGCTTATGCCACACTCGAGCACAATGAACGTGAAATTCTCTGCATTAGTACCGGCATGGTTGGTAAAATCCACCGGCAATCCTCGCACTTAGTGCGAAGCACAGCAGAGAAAAAACTTAAATCGCTTGCACCCTGCGTTCAGCCTTCTTGTGCGTAGGCCGCGATAGGCCTATATATTTTCTTTGCTTTCTTTTCCCACCGTGAGCCACCAGTTTTATTGGTTGTGATTCAACATGCCTTGATCACGTGAAAACTGCAACTGGAGATTTAGGGAATAATTCAGAAATAAAGGCGACAATATAACGATATTGCGTGGCTAACCGTGGGGGGTGATCATTATGGGTCACGAATCACCTATGATCCGTTGCACCACTAATATCTACATCATATGACTCTTTGTTTTTCAGGCTGTGTCTGAACTTAGGAAGACTGGATTAGAAATGAACTTCTCTTTCCTGAACTATGCCCAGTCAAGTGAGTGCAGGAACTGGCAGGACAGCTCTGTGAGTTATGCTGCCGGGGCACTCATCGTACATTGAGGTTGACTTTGGCAGGGTCCACATCAGTGATGCCCGCCCCACCCCTACTAGCTATTGCCATGACCCCCATACCTCCCAAAATAATACAGTTTATCTGCAGGAAGGACCTAGAACACTTAAAGCCAATAAAGTCTCCTTTCTCTCTCCCTCAGCTTTTCTGCCTTTCTCCACCATCCTCTCTCTGTTCGAAGTGTGTTTCAGAGGTTTAGGTTGAAATGTTATGCATGAAGTGCAGTTTTTAGTGGATTGAAGAACTAATAGTTTTGCAGAGGAGGGGCCTTGTTAATTAGGTGGTGTGGGGGAGGGGCATACATGAAAATGGAGGGGTGCTAGTTTGGGAGGACCAAAGTCATACACTTAAGTCTCCCTGTCTACTACAGCTACATATAAGAAGGATCTACTTTGTTACATATGCACTCTTTTCAACCTGCGCTCTTGTAATGTTACAAAATAGATAGATCTTTTGAACATTTAAATGTTTCTAGATGAAAATTAATGTTTGATGCCATCAAACTACAATATATTAGTGCCCACTCAAGTGCCATGGTAGACTGTGTATGTACTGTAGGTTTACCTTATAACTTGGTTGCAATGAAGAGCACTCCATACTCTTGGGCCTCTATGGCATATGGGCATAATTGGTTTAAATGAATCATACCTAGCTACGATCACTGTTCTTCAATATATGTCTACTGACAGACAGTATTTGATACCTAAGGGCTGCATCCAAGTTCACAATCTCCCTGGTCTACAATACCAAAACATTTATCTTTATTAATCTCATATTAGTCTATTAAATATAATGTTCTTTTGTTAATAATGTGCTCCCTTTATTTTTACTTTTTCTTGATTGTTTTATTTTACACTACTATTTACAAGTAGTATGGTGGTACGTCAAAACAGAAACGGTGAAGGCCATTATGTTTTAAAGCATAATGTTAATTTACCTGCTGAGTGTAATCAAGGCTTTCTACAGTCAATTCCAAATACCTTCAATCCATAAGGCCTATCCTTATACTGCCACTAATCTGTATAGATTTAAAAATACCTTTTAAAGGATGAGTATGTCATCTTGGAAAAACCAGTAACTTAGCCAGATTTTGAAAGATACAATCGAAAAAAAACACCAACCATCTGCATGCCTTCTGTAGAATCCGCGGTCACGATAGTGCACAATTAAGCAGAGTACGCTCAAGAACGTAGCTCATGCAGACAGACAGTTAGGCCAGCTAATCGCTCAGTTCGGTCCGAACTTTATGACGCTTTATGTGCGCGGTTTTCACATTCCTGCGACTCTCACAGATGACTGATGTTTCTAATTGTATTGTCAGAGCATTTAATTTAGTCATTGCTATCGGGTTGTAAAGAGAATTTCAAGAAATATGACTAAATGTGCTTCTGAAGCAAATTACATACTCATCCTTTAAGTAAAGTATGACATTTAATTGAGGATTGATATTTAGAGGATTTTATTATTCAAAGTGTGTGTGTGTGTGTGTGATTAAATCACTTATGTTCAGTCTAGTTACTGTAGGAAATAATGTAAGAAACAAATATTACAATCTTAACATAACATTTCAACCATACAGTATGCAGTCATGTACAGCATCAAAGGTATTTCAGTCTGTAAAATCAGTTGAGGTTATTTTTTCTGTTCAATGATATCTAGAAGCCAACTATCAATGCAATTTACCTTTTATTCTTTAGTCCTTTATTGTTTAGAAAATACATTTTCAGGTTTGCATTTCATGCTGTATTCCCAGGGACGATACATGAAAATATTATGAATCAGCCTTGTGGTAATGTTAAAGAACCAAGAGCTTGAATATTTATATGAATTTCACACCTTTAGTACTGCCATTGAATTATATGAGAATGTGATAATTTAGAAGATAATATATGTGTGTGTATATATAAAAAATATATTTTATACAATTTTAATAAAAAATATATTTCCCTATTCGGCAGTTTTGCTTAAACATAAAAGATTATAATTGGATCCAAATTCAATTGTATAGTATATACAAAAGATATTCATGAGATTAGATGAAATATGATTTATGGTGGCAGTATAAATAGGCATTTTGGATTATGTTAATTTGAGGAATGCACATCTGGCATTGGGTGAATTAAGACCTATTTATTAGTGTGATCCACTTCTTTCCTTCCTCTCAGCCCAGACAGGGAAGCCTTTTGTTACTGATCTTGCACCCATCACTAAGAGATTGACACTGTTAACGTTTAGCCATCTTAAGCACAGAATTGGCAGATAAATCCCATATTATTTGCTTTATCTGTAAAGATAATTGAAGGAAACACGATAAAGCATAACACTGTGCTATTGTGCCTTGGATCACTGTTGCACAAGTACTTTTTAACTAAGTTTACTTTATAAAGTGTTATTTTAGAATGTTTATGTCAGTTATTTGTAATCTTCTCTTGCCTATTACCAAACAATGTAATCTTGCCCCCACTAGGAGTGATTTGTGCTCATCATCAATTTAAAATTACACCGTTTCCCCACTCCAGCTGGTAGTGGCAGTTTGTTACCACCTCACCTCATTCTCGCAGCGAGACAAATGGCTGGAGCACAATACTGTTCAATTATGTTTATATATATATATATATATATATATATATCTTTGTTAAACTGTTAGAAATGTTTTGTTGTTTTTGTATTATTTCTCTTGCATTAAGAATTGAAAATGGAAACACATAAACTTAAAATACTGCTTAAGTTCTCCCTCAGGAGGAGGGAGTTATCTTTGATCTCAGGTTCCACTGATAAACCATCCCTTAAATGCTCTCCAAATAATACCTAGGAGTCATGTTACAAAAAAAAAAGTAAAACGTACTGAAAAGCATGTCTCATGTTTGTCTTATTCTTTGTTAATGCTTACCCAGAACACCCAACAGAACAATGAGAAAATCCAGTGATTCCAGTACTGCTACTGGATCCAGTAGACTATTCAGTCTTGTTTAGTTTGCCACCAGAGGGAGCCTGTTGTGTGAATATAGTAAATAAAATAAAAATATAAAATCAAAGAAATTGTAGCCTTATAAGGAGGCATTGTAGCTGTTAAAATCGATTAGCTGAAATTATTGCACCATTATTTTGCAATTTATTCCATTCAGTAACAGTTAAATACATTATACCTTATAATTATGTTTTAATGTTTGTTGCTCCTCTATGAATGATTAGAAAATATTGCTCAATTGTGTTATTTGGCTTACCTGCAGTTAATGAAGGGGGTGTAAGGTCACTAGAACAAACATGTCAGGAAGTGTACGCTTTGTTAATGCAGGTGTATTAAAGTTCCACATTATTTATGTAAACTAGTCAACTGCATGATTTATTTACTGCACATTCATTTTTTCTGCAAACATGACATCTAAGCAGAAGCTTATATAAATTAATTACAGGCTCATCTACTACATCGGCTCATACATAACTATCCTATCAGCTGATTTACAGCCGATACACCCATAGGCATATTTCTGTCCTTATTTTAATTGTCCTATCATCAAAGCTCATGATAAATCTATACATGCCTGGACACAATAGCCTATAGTACTATCAACATCCTTTTTTAAATGATCTTAACCTATTATAATCACATGCTGAGCATTCACTTGGTTTATCTAGATGAAAGCAATTGAAAAGACCATATGTTGGGAGACAGACCCTTAATTTTTCATTGCCTCAATGTGAGGTCATTCAAGGCCACAGACCAGATGCTGATCTCTAGTTTCTAGACAAGCAGGGGCAGCTGCAGGATATGTTTTAACATGTCACAGGCTAGGAATAAATGTACACAATACAGTATGCCTGTATAAATATGTTGTGACCAATTTATCCAATTAAGCATCTCTTGTCATTATATAGGGATTACAAACAGTACAATCACCATAGCATACGCAAAAAACTGAATTCACAAACATGGTAGAAACCACAATAGAAAATAATAAATCAACCAATCCATAAGAGTGCACAAAACAATACTATATTTTATTTACCTTTTCTTTACCTTTATTTAATTAGGCAATTTAGTTAAGAACAAGTTATTTCCAGCCATAGCCAGATAAAGAGAATGTGTCCTCTTAAGGTAAAGGACACAAGGGAATTTAGGAGTACAAAAAATAAACATGGACAATCAGCTGAATGAGATACAGTGACATGCATGAACAGAACACACAGCACCATCACAACCCGGCTGAAAGAGTAACGACACAAAGAACATAAATCAGAAATAAAATGTTACACAAGGAAATGGGGCAGACCATGTATGACTAAGAACAAGGTGGAAATCTGAAGAAAAAAAATAATGATACAGTATATAATTGTGTAGATAAATGCACATGTACAGTATACAATACTAAATATCAGGTGTCAAAAGTGCACAAAGTCATTACTTAAGTAGAAATACAGATACATGTGTAAAAAACGAAAGTATTGATTCAACTTATGTACTCAAGTAAAAGTTAGAAAGTACAGGCTGAAATGTATTGAAAAGTAAATTAGAAATGTAAGTGACATTTGTACTGGCTGTTTCATTGCAAAAGCTAACTGAACCTCAAGGACATTAATGTTTTAATATTATAATATTTATATCATGTTATTATAATACTTCCTGATAGTTTTTCACAGTTGCTAAGACCCAAAGCTCTAAACACGGTGAACACAACAGCAGTATATATGGGCTAAACTGGATTATCTTTCATTGACTTGGCACAAACTGCATTCATTGTAGGCACTACATCTTTCAAATGTAATGTTTTCTTTTCTCACAGACACTTGCGACCACCAAAACTATGTAGCCTATGAACAGGCCAATTAGCATGTTAACATTCTCTTTTCCAAACTGTTAAACTTCAATTTAAACCCAAACATAACACCAAATACAAAAATATTGCAATTGCATCATATCTGATAGAAATATAAAACATTTTATATAATAGAACAACCACATCTGCTTTCCATTGTATTCTATTGCCAGCAATGGATCAGGCATGCTAAAAGATTATTTCCCAAGTGTATTGCCCAACATGACATACGATGTGATACTGTAGATAAGAACATAAATACAGAAGAGTTGACTAGCATTGCTACAAAATTTGTAGATGGTGTGCATACATAATCACCAGCTTTGCCACTTATTTTCCCGTCTCTCATTTATAATCTATTCTAGTAAATCTGAATGAATTACAGTAGCCATACTGTGGAGCTCATGTTTTTCCTAATATGAACTGAATTACCCTTTCTTGTCTGTGTCGTCTTATGTAATTTACGTAATATGCACCAATAGGTCTACCAGGGATAGTATATTTTTTTCTGGTTTTGTAGCTGGTTTTTGTAACTAGCCTGCTTTGAAAATGTAATGAGTATAAAACACAGACATTTGTGTTAATATGTAAGGAGTAAAAGTAAAAATGTACTCAGTATTTATTTTTCTGACAAAGTACACACACCTGAAAAAGCTACTAAAGTACAGTACTTAGTTACTTCCCAGCTCTGCTAAATATTCTATGTTGGAAATAGCCTTGCCACTATGTGAGAGATGTTTTTTTGTTCTGCTTCTCAAACATTAAAAAAAACCGACAAGGTAATTTCAATGTTGAAGCATAACATATACTAAATATATATTTGCCACATCCCTACATGTTGGCATGCTCATGCTGTTGTGCCAAAAATGGGGAGTCCAATTAATTTTCTGTTCATTCAAAATTTTCTCACTAGTCTACCTCATAGCTCCAAAAGACGAAGGATGTAGACGAGTGAAAATCTGTCCTTGAAATTAAACATATATACATACATACATGCATATATACATATATACATACATATACACATACATATACATATATATATATACATATATATATATATATACACATATATATATATATATATATATATGTATATGTGTGTGTGTACAGTTGCAAGAAAAAGGTAATGTTTTGATGGTCATATTGAACAACATGCTAATGCTTAAATATGCTAGGCTAGACAGCTACCGCCTACCGGTATAGCTACCATTAAATATTATGTGAATTAAAGTTTTTTTTTAATTGTGTGCTATCTCATGTATATTTCTTGTGTACAGTTGCAAGAAAAAGTATGTGAACCCTTTGGGATTACGTGGAGTTTTGCATGAATTGGTCATAAAATGTGCTCT
>JAODLL010000007.1:4664759-4675291 GCA_026546735.1 Forbesichthys agassizii | reverse complement strand
TTTCTGTATACTATTTCTCCAGCCGTGGTCACGTGGTGTCATAAATGATAGTATTATGAGAGGTATCTATTGAAGTCAGACTAAGTAGGACATCACTGAAGGCCTAGGTGTTTAATGCATGGCCCGCCACTGACTATTACTATGACATATGTACATTTGGTTATGCATGAAGTATGCTCATGTTTAATAAGCCATGTGGGTGAAACCATTGTTACAAAAATGTTTTGCTTTCCTGTTGCACCTTAAAAGGCAGGTTTAGTCATAAAAATCAGGGCTAGTCATTCTCAAGAACGCTTGCTAACTTTGCGTTCAAATCAAAACAACCTCCCTCAGATGCGCCGCCCCACACATTGAAACACATTGCGAAACCATGTGGCATTGTGAGCAGTGTTCGCCACTTTTTTTATGTTCCAATTTACCGAATCAGGGCTGTAGATACTGGATTATTTTTTCAGCACAAACAGAATGGTCAGCAGGGAAATGCGAGGAGATATTTGGGGAATTTGACATAAAGTGCTTAGCTTACAATTAGCTTGCAAAATCTAACCTTAAACAATGAATGTCTTTCAATCGCCACTCCTTCCCCTACAGAGCTCATTGCGAGCTCCAGTGAGCTGGAGCCAAAGCTCCAAGCTTCTAGGAGAGCTGTAACACAATTAAACACAATGAATCTAACCTTGTTCCTTAGATAAGCAGCTAGGTGGGTCTCGGTGCATCCTCCTCCATACAGGGCGTATGGCTCCCTGAGGGTCAGCCTCAGAACATGTTCTGCTTTTTGACATGCCACCTGAAAGAGATGGATAAGAAACTGAAAACCAACAACTTATCATTTGGATCCTGTCAATAAACATATTTTACTCAAGCATCTGAGTAAAAAGAAAGTATTTCAAATATGGTATCCTACTATAATCTCTTTAGGAGAGTAAGGACGTATTACCAATGAATTGAATCCCCGAAGGAGAATAACCTAATATAATAATAATAATAATAATAATATTAATTTACAACTAAAAAATGCGTAAACACCAAGTACAAGACACTCATCACCCTAGCAGTCATGTTTGGTTTCCTTCTTTTCTCACACACTTTGCACTACTATACACAAAAAGAGCCATCTACAAATGTCTACAGCACTTGTATCACGTAGACATGGGTAAGGCCTACCATGGTCGTCATGACAGTGCTTGTTTAAACGTACCTTCAGCTCATCTAACATGGTCTCATTCCGATGACAGATGACCATAGTGCAGACATCTGGCTCACCCAAAGGCTGTAGTTGCAGCATCCTTTTGGACCCAAAGTGCCTAACACTGATGCCCCTCACCTGCCCATAGGCCCCAGGTGGGATTGTGGTTTGTAATGTGGCCACAGGTTGAGCACCTGGTACAGAAAACCGGAAGAAGATTGTTTGACATAAACTATGGTTAGTATACAATATCAATCTACAATACAGTATTAATTACTTTCAATTTACAAATAATATTGTTTATTAGGCAAACCTGTAAGTTTTGTAAGAGGCTCCATGAGAACAACTCCAAGTCTCTCGATTACCATAATGTCATGGTGCCTAAGATAATGTTGCAAGACTGGATGGATGACCTTCTGGCATACAAAAAGCTTTACTTCATCTTTTACCACCTGCTTTCCTAGCTCCAGGAGCTGATCCAGGATCTGTGACTCTGTGTCTACACCCTGATACACCTCTAGAGTCCCCTCTCCCAGTTCAAATATATCCCCAGAAAGAGATACACTGAACAACACCATTTTCAGTGTAACCGATTGGACAAAGTCAATGCTGTTAAGAATATCTGGAACCTCCACCAGCAGTCCTGGACATACTGTAGAATCTACAACAGAATGGCCTTCAACTGACACAGTCACAATCCTACCTAGAATAACTGTGCCTGGGCTGATACATGGAACAGTCAGTAAAAAAGCTTTCACTGCTAGCGTGCTTACGTGTAATAGTTCCTTCTCTGTTAGCCCACATGCTGGCTTGCTAGAGATAACACTTTGAGCTAATGTGATTAAGTTTTGACTGCTGTTGAAGTCTATCTTCACTTTGCAACCACAACCCTCTTCACGAAGATAACTAGTGCACATACCCAACAAGTGCTTGTTCACATTAATTGCCACATTAACTCTTAGGCCAGACTGCTTTACTTTGTCGATGAGTAAAAAACAAAGAATGGCAGTAAACAAACCACAATCACTGAAACGAGAGACGTGGTTAATAATAGAGGTTGCTATGAGCTTTATAAGAGGCTCTTGCGATGACAGCGCTTGAAGAAGAACTGAAGATGTTGATGTAGTTTTAACGTGTCCTCCTATGTTGTTATGTACTTGCTTCAGTCTGCCACAGGGCCCAAAACAAGATCTGAATAGCTGACTAAGAATTTTAAATTTGTGTACTATATCAGGATTATTAAGCGGCAAGTCTGTGCACAGCGAAGGCGATTTCTTCGTTAGTCGAGACATAAGTCAAACTTTTACAAACGAAAATTACATAAATGATAGTGAAATGTCGATCAATCGGTCAAGTACACGTAGATGCGTATTAGCATAAAGTGCGAATCCCTTAACTAATACACATTAGCCACTCGCTCACATATACACAAAAATGTATAGTACCGCTTCGCATCTATCATTCATCTGTTTGAGGCAACGTCCATAGTTGCCTGATCTGAAAATAAACATCTCCAGATTTTCGACAATTGATAAATAATACGATATGTATGACATTTATATGTATGGATAAATATACCATATTGCATGATAATTAAAACATTTGCCAATATGTGTCAATTATTATATAAAAGTACAACATCTAAATGAATACAGGCATCTTCTATATGCTACTCGTCTCCATGGTATCCGTCACGGCGTTGCCATGGTAGGGCCCTCTGATGGTTACTCTCGCGAGATCTACTTGGAGTTAGACAACCAAGTAATTTAGCAGCTAGGTTGCATTGAATAAGAGATTTGTTATATAATCCGGGCGTTGTGTTTTATTAACGAATTTACGGTATTTAAATAATTAAAATAAATAAATAGTAGTACCTAATCTACTACAGCTGATGTCTACAATGTGTACCGGTATGACGTAATATATAGCCCACGATCTGGTCTAACCCAACCGACTCGAGGTAAATATTCAAAAAACAGTGGCGGTAAGAAGTTTGTACTAAAAGTTAGTGCAATACCGGTATGGTATCCTCGCAAACAGCAAGTGTGTCAGCTTTATAAACGTAATGTTGGCTATGTTGTATGCGGTTGTCTTTCAAACTTTCTGTGTACGTTCTTATTAGCTACATACCGCTATACAATCTTTCACCATTACTGGCTTGATATTCAGATATATTAATAAATTAATAACATTTTAGCATTGTTGTCATGCTAAATATATCTGAACACATGTACATATGTGTACAGAATATCATCAGGCATTGTTGACCTTGCAAGTTGCCACCTATCCTTTCCCCTGCCTCTATCTGGATTCTGAAACACCCATTAGAAGAATGTCTCCTTTCAAATTTGCAATTAAGGTGAGTGATTATATTTTAAAAAATATATTTTTATTTACATACATTCATCCTATAATTTCATTACAAATTTTAAGTATATTTTTCATTATATCAAGGTGGCTAAAAGCCAGTTAACCATCTTGATTATAATGCAAATGTCCTACTGTTTTTATGCCATTATACTAATCATTATACACTTACACAGACAAACATGCCATAATCTCATTTAATAATTATTTTCCAGTCCTCCTGTATCATTAGAACTATTAGTTTTATCTACATGTAATATATGTATTGCCCACTAGAGAGAGGTACAGATACATATTTATACTATTGCATTTCATGAATTGACCATGTTTATCAGCTTCTTTCTTAGAAATAGTCTACGTTATTAGTGTCACTTTTACATGTCTGACGCATTTTTAGGCGACTGTTGCCTATACAATCTTTAGGTTCTAAACGTAGATATGGGGCAGGAGAATCTCTTTCTATTGAATGATATTGAATAAGCAAAGCAGTTTATCCTTATTCTATAGCTCTGTCAGCAATAATGGACATCAGATGTTTTGTTAAGTGCAGGAAAATCCACATGGTACCCCTTTAGTTGATATTTTATTTATTGAAAGTTCTGCATGAGGCTGTGGCCATTTTCAGTGAGCTCTCACATCCTCCACAATGCTGCAATTGCTTAGTAGACCAGATATTGCCTTCACTAGGAACGGGACTATACACAATATTATTGTTTATTGCAATAAAAACACTGACAATAATCGTATCGTGATAATCATAAATATCCTCACAAAAGTATGTGACTGTCTAGCTCACTTGTACACTCCACTTGTACTGATTTACTTATTGATTTATTAGCCTGCATCTTTCCATTCAATCACCACCATGGCTGACATCTTGGCTTGTCCTTCATGGTCCCCACATAGAAAAGAAAAATCAGATTTGTTTAAATACTTTTTTCTATTAAAAAAGTCACGATAATAAAAAATATTGTTTCTTAACAACATTTAAGATAAAGTGATTCCAGTATGTTTTATTACCATTTTAAGAGTTTAATAATAATATAATAAATAATCGCAATAATATAATCTATCGCAATTATTTTATGCCACGATAATCTAGACATACATTTTTGATCCCATGCCTAGCCTTCACTCCTTTTTATTTGTTTCAAATATATTCCTCTCTCCCTCTTCCCCCCCGAAGACACTCAAACACATGCACACAGACACTTGGGCTGGTTGTAGGAGAGAAATGCATAGGATAGTAAAGGCCTAGAGGTTAACTGAAGGTTCCTTTTTAGTGGGCACATAATGACACTGTGGTGTTCTTGTGCCTGAGAAAATACTGAGTGCTTCTACTATGCCATAACCATCTAACCACAAACAAGCATGTTAGAAGGCAAAAGCGCAAACAAAAGCATTTTAGCCACTACCCAGAGCTTCCCTTTTAATCAAACAAACACCATTGCAATGCCAGCATGTCTTTTTAAATTGATTTCTTTTTATAAATTTTTAAAGAAACTTAATTGGATTTGGGGGAAAATCTACAGAAGAAAATAATCCCCCTTTTTATGGAAAACCTGTGACATATTGCAAAATTCCGATGAACATAAAAAATGTTCTTGGTTTCAACTGGTTTTGTTAAGGTGGGCTCTTAGTCACTGTGTTTTATGATCCCATCTCTTAAAATGTTTTCAAAGCATCTCACGCTCTTGTTCGGTGAAGTTAGAGTAGGTGCTGGTATGCTCATGCTTAAGCAGGCTTAGACTTTAGTGACCTGCCACTTCTCAGAGCTCCCCAATAGGCCTGCAAGCTCAAACACGGTGCACTGCACGACCCGTGGTCTGCCTTCTATTAGCAGTGTATTTAACGGTGACGTTCTAACCTGCTTATATAGCGGATGATAGGGAGGTCTGAGAGTTTCTAAGTATAAAAGGTTGAGGTATCACAGCACAGAGCAATGTCAGATGTTCATGTGCTGCTTAGTGTTATTGTCACCCTCGTTGAGGAGCTCATATTGGGCCACACATCAAGCCTCCCAACAAATCCACAGCAATCTGATTTGATAATGTTTTGACACTTGTTTTGATGGGGGATCAAGAATTATACCACAACGTCTATATGAATGTTTGTATCTGAATGAAGCGAAGCACTTCTCCACTTATTCTGAGTGACAGACTCTGAACCAATTCTCAGAGATGTGTCTACATCAGCTTTGTTTGCCCTGTGTTACCTGGAGACATTCTTGTCTGTTCTTGCTGCTGGAATTCCACTCTTGGGTTGTGTCCTTTTTATCATCCAATAAATAGCACTCAGGTGTGCTAACAGTTACCTGAATGAAGGGAGCTTTGAATACAAAACACTTCCTATAAACTCTCTCTGCCAGTGACTTTCACCTGAATTATAACCAATGTGTCTCACATTCCACTCTCTGCAACAGTAGGACATGGCAGCATATCTGTCTGTTTTAGAGGAAAGGCAGGTTGACTCATTGTGCACACAGTGCAGCAGTGCAGCTCCGATTGAGGGGAAATAAATCTTCAGGGCTGTCACACCCACATATCTAAGGAGCTGCCCTTGGCTTTTTGCAGACTGAGGGAGAGAGACAGAGATGCAAGTTTTATTGAGTGAGACCGCATCTGCTGCCCCTACTCTCCCAATGTAAACATCTGCAGCTGGTTAGTGTTAGCCTGTGAGCTAAGTGCAGGCTGAGGAGGTCTGGTTCTTATACGGCGCGATAGCAATGGCAAAGGGCAGCGAGGTGGGGAGGCAGACAGAACTGTTCATAGAGTTTGGGCCCTTTGCCTGGCTTTGAGTGGTGCAGGGAAGGGGGATGGAGAGGGGGGCCCTGGGAGAGAGATAAGGGAAGGTAGAGAGTGTCTTGGGAACTGAGAGTGAAGCAGACCAGAGCCTTCAAGACCAGAAAAGGGAAAGGAACGTTCAGTGCAATTGATTCACTATTTGTTTGTTCACGATTACAGGCAGAAAATGAAACGACATTGTTTTGAAACTATATGGGCCTGTGCGTATCAAAGCAGTTGAGGTTTCTAATTTTGGCAGTGTTTACTGTCTAAGGCAGGTCACACACGTATGATGTTGGCTGCAATGAGCATTAAGATAGAAAGGTTGGGTTTAGCCTGCAGACAGATCCAGTCCTATTCATTCACCACGTGACAGCACACAAAAGATGGCACAATAAAGGATTTGGTATTAAGTAGCATTCTTAGCTGCCTCGCATTCAGCCTTCACGCCCAGTTCATAACACTAAAAAGGCTTTGCGAGGCAGAGAACAAAGCAGTGCTAGCCCACTTTAGTACGTCTGAAAGGAGTAACTTCCTCTGGAACATTGCCCTTTATCCAACCTCCTTTCCAGCAACAGCTGCACTTTGTGTTAGGCTAGCAGATATGTTTGATACATAAATCATACATTCTTTGATGCAATGTAGGCGATCACTGACATTAAAGAAGCATAAAGGCAGCATGCATTTGTGTTTTGCTGTCAGAGACTTTCACTAAGCTTTCTTTTTGGTCACTCACAGTGAAGGCACACACCAGAAACCTTTTCTGTTCTCCTTCTTTGCTCAGGGAGTATAATGTTCTTTGGGTTTCTATTGCACCCACAAAGGATTAGGCCGCTTGAGGAGATCTCACTAAAGAGAGGCCACGGCTTCGTTTGGAAGGCTCATCTCATGGAGGTCGAAGGTCACGACAGGGGTCACCTCACAGGACCCACCGGTCACTCTTTTATGCCCCCCAACATAGCCTATTTGATCACATGATCTGATTGTAGTTCAAGCCTTTGTCTGAAATTAGATTAAGGCTTTTTCTCTAGTGTGATATTCCACCGCAGTCGAGACAAAGAAGAGCTCGCTAAATGTACTGATTGTTGAGCCGCAGCAATGCAGGCTACGTTAATAGATGCAAGCGCTTCGGGGGAGTTAGTGCCTCCACCAAATATCAGAAGATGCTGGGAAAGGGAGAGCGAGGCTAATGTTTAACGCCGGTGTCCCATTCTCAGTCCTGCCTTGTCAGCTGCTCTAATGTGGTAAAATGGAGGTTGTTTATGTTGAGTTAGTCGCCTGGCGTTCTTCCCAAAGTAGGGGGGGATTCACACAACTGTCTCTTGCCAGAAGCGCTGTACTCAGAGACCCTGTTGCTCTCTCCAACCTGAGATATGGATCGAATTAGCCCTGTGCTTGTCCCGAGACCTCGCCTTGTGCATTTATCTAGTGAGCTGTGTTATTTCACCAGCAGATTGATTTTCTCTTTTGCGGCTTTGACGAAAACACTAATTGGGATTGGAAACTTCTTGTAGGTGCGTCCATAAATAGATTCTAGTTGATATTGGCTGCAGTGGCAAACATGATCTCAGCTGTAATGGCATGCTCATATTTACAAAGTGAAAGGCTGAATCCCACAGCCAGCGTAGCGTCGGTCAAGTCCGGCCAGGACACCACCGTGAGACACAGCTGCCATTCGTCCCTTCTCTGTGTGAGTGACAGGCCCTCTTCTGCTAGGCTTTCCCACGCACTGATCATTGTTGGAAGCAGTCAGCTGAAGCCACCGGTCATCCGTAGACTGCCATGAGACAAAGGCCAGAGGACAGGGAGAATGCAGGGTAGAGCTGCCCCAACACTGACAGGAGACATGAGGACATTTAGACATGAGGGGTCTGTGTATAAGGAGAGCGCTGTTCAGCCTCATTGCGTTTATGTCTTTGTGAATGGCAATGGGTTTAAACAGGAAACGTATACCTTGCTGTGTGTTTAGAAACATTCAATTCAGTGTCATCTCATCTTTGGTAAGTGTCCTAGTTTCTTGGTATGTATTTTGTGAAATAAAGTCACAGTTGACAACAACTTCAACAATTCAGTATTTCTTGAAGCATTTGGTGCAACCAAATCACATACGTTCACATTTAGTGACACGACATTACGGTACCATTAATATGCATTTGAGAGTAAATTAAGTTAAATAAAAACAAATTCAGTTCTATTGTGTTTTATTCCATCATTGTCCATATGGGGGCAATCTCTCCACTAGCTTCCAGTTATGTGAGAGCAGCAGTAAGCAAGCATTCTTCATGATTGTTTACACAAAGATACTAATAAAGTTGAATGCTTTAATGTGAAAGACAAATTATTTGGCAGCCAACATTCTCTGGAACCATCCTGTTAATTATTTATTGTTTTAATCCTTTGTCAACACATTCTCTCAGTGCAATCGTTATTTATTTTGTAGAAGTAAATTAGATTAGCTTTCATGCTCTCACTCAAAGCTAGTCTAAATCACTATGTTAAACAAAAGGGAGGTAGTACAGTACATTTTGGAGTAAGGACAAACTTCAGAATTAGAGTTTAATTCGCCGGGCCTTTCCCTACACACCCTGGTAATATACTCTCCAATGTCATTCTCAGAGCCGGGTCATAAGGATACCAGTCAAGATTCATTACCAGTCCACATTCTTGTCAGTCTTGGCTGTGGTCACCTCACACCAGTGGCCTGAGACATCACTGTTTGCTGCTGTGGCAGCCTGGGCCTAACTATAGCCTAACTAACCTAAACTGTAGCCTAACCTAACTGTAACACAACTAGCCTAACTAACCTAAACTGTAGCCTAACCTAACCTAACTAGCCTAACTAACCTAAACTGTAGCCTAACCTAACTGTAGCCCAACTAGCCTAACTAACCTAAACTGTAGCCTAACCTAACCCAACTAACCTAAACTGTAGCCTAACTGTAAAACAACTAGCCTAACTAACCTAAACTGTAGCCTAACCTAACTAACATAACTAGCCTAACTACCCTAACTAACCTAAACTGTAGCCTAACTGTAACATAACTAGCCTAAACTGTAGCCCAACTAGCCTAACTGTAACTTAACTAGCCTAAGCTGCATCTTCTCCTTATGCATGTTACTTCTGAGTAACGTCCATCATCACTCATCACCTCTACTGTTTCTCTATGATCTCTACTGGTTTCACATTGGTGACCCTGACCTGTATTAAACTTCTGGTTTTGTCGTTATGCATATATCTGTATTCTCACTGCCCGCTTCCATTCAGGCCGGTGTCTTGGGCACATTCGCGCTCCGGGTTCCCAAGTGTTGCTCTGCGGGTGGTCCACGGCCATCCATCACTCTCTTGTCCGGGGCATAGACGAGGTTCACACGAGACCCACATCCATGCGCTTCCCGCGGCGGGCAGCTCTTGCACTCACTTGTAAACCATAATCAGGCTAGCTTGAGAAAGATGTAACGGCAGTTTAACCGGCCTCAGCATTTCTGGCCTCTCAGTCCCGTGTGGCTTATTGCCAATGACATGATGAGGTAGTGCTTCCGGAATCCACTCAGCAGTTTCTTTGTACATGGAATCCTACCGTTTACAGCCCTCGCAGAGCTCTAGGAGTACTGTACACACATTACGGTATGTGAGCTGGAAGGATGATGCGTTCTCAATAACACATGTGTTTTGGAGCTGTGGTCCAGCCTAATCTGGCCTGAGATAATAGCTTTATGGTATGGCTAATAGAACAGGCAAACAGTGCTATGCTGAGAAAGAGAAACATGAGGCAACAGAGGTTAGGCTATGTTTTTCTGTCAGGAGATCAGGAGAGAGATGGCTAGACACTGAATGAGGAAGGAGGGGACTGTTCCCAGTGGCCTGGGGTGATGTTTGAGGACGCTGGGGGTCGTCGTGGTTTGTCTCGCTGTCAATCACCCACGCTCTGATTTCCTTTTGTTGTCTGTGAGCCCACTGGCCTTCAGCAACCTGTGGCTGTCATGCCTCTTTGTGTTACAGTGTGGGAACTTCGCTGTGCTGGTGGATCTCCACGTTTTGCCCCTGGGCCGCCAAGAGGACGCCAGCTGGTTCACTGTGGAGAACACCGAGGTACTGCAGCAGGGAGCAGTGTGTGTGTGTGTTTGTGTGTGTGTGTGTGTGTGTGTGTGTGTGTGTGTTTGTGTGTGTGTGTGGGGGGGGGGGGGGGGGGCCGGCG
>JAODLL010000007.1:4641120-4664659 GCA_026546735.1 Forbesichthys agassizii | reverse complement strand
ATTCATTCAACACACACTTTTATTGGGTAATACAGGAGGAATCAAAGATTATTTCATTTATTTTTCCTAATTATAGTGTGTTTTTAATGTTTTTTTTTAGAAAGAGTATTCGAATACTCGTTCGGAAAAACCATCAAGTATTCGAAACCTGTAAAATGGTATTCGGGACAGCCCTACTATTTAGAACACACACCACAGCTGCTTCTCATTGTATCCTATTTGTAGGGATGGATCAGGCATGCTGAAGGTTATTTTTTAAGTGTATTGCCCAAGATGACATTCGATGTAGATAAGAACAAAGAATAAATGCAGTTTATAATAGCCTATTCTGGTAAATCTAAATGAATTGCAATAGCATACTGAACCTTTCTTGTCTGTTTTGTCTTGTTACATAATTTACGTAATATGCACTAATAGGCCAACCAGGGATAGTATTTCTTCTCTTCTCTTGTTTGAAATCAGGCTGGATGAAATTGGGAAGTTGCTCAGTTATGCAAAATAAATACAAAATTCTTCTCAATTGTTTCCGAACACATTATCACTAAAGTAACTAGCTTGTTTTGAAAATGTAATAAGTAGAAAGTACAGATATTTGTGTAAACATTTAAGGAGTAAAAGTACGTTTTAAGAAAAATGCATACTTGAGTAAAGTAAGAAAAAACGACTTAAGTACAGTACTTAATTTGTACTTAAGTACTTGCCAGCTCTGATAATTTGATATTTGAATAAAGCATAATGGACTGATTGGACATTGTCTAACAAACCAAGATCAAATGTTTAGGCTATTTCTAACTTGGTACGAGAAAAAGTTAGCAATCTCACAAGACAATATGGCACACAGACATGACAGGAGAAAAGAGTTATTTATAATTTAATATAATAATATTTATATACAATACATTTTCTATAGGCATTATATTCTCAAGTGGGTGTACTTTAAACATTATGCTGACCACTAAGTTCAATGTTAAAATGTTGAACTCAACTAAAATATAAATGCTTTACTTTATAAATGTTACACTGTCGGGAGAGGAATTTGAGAACTCACAGAGAAAGGGACAGCATTTTAAAGCTGTTATCCAGTTTTTACTCTAATACGTCTTTAAAAGCTGTAGATCATGGAAATAAAACATATTTCAGGGAACATACTCCCGAACCCCCTAGCAAGATCAGTTTTTGGGCCCCTGCCCATATTTCAAAAATCCTGCATAAAGCCATGCACACTACACACAATTATCACAGTCTTGTATGTTCAATTCTGGAGGGTGTATCTTCTGAGGAAGCACCATATAGCAGTGAAGGGAGAGGTGTTTTTGTTTTGAATGAATTCACTTAACAACAATCTCAGGTTAGCGGACTCCACATTTTTTTCCCAGCACATGCAAATCTTAAAGGCAGTTTCTTCTTCTTCTCCTTATTAATACTACTACCTTACTAATACTACTACTACTATTTTAATAATTAGCCTAAGATCACAGACCAAGAAAAATCAAGTTTCCTGATAAGTGTGTGCACATAGCCACATTGCAGCAGACTGTATGTTGTACATTCAAATATGTCCCCTGGAAGCCAAGTCATCATCGAGTAGCCTTCAGAGTAAAGAAAAGCAGAGGTGGTGCCATTAATCATTGCCCAGTGGACAAACTGTCTACCTGTGGCAGTTTTGTGGCAAGCTGTCTCTGTAATTTCATGCCATTAACTGCAGACACACAACATGGCTCTTTTTGAAGACAATAATTGAATGCCTTGAGCAGGAGCTTGGATGACATCAGGGAACAGGGAAAGGATAAATGTTCGCAAGCCCCTCTCTCTTCAATGTGGCCCCACGCCGTTTCCTGAAACCCGATGGGTATTTTAGTCTGCTTTGAATGACACGTTCTTATGCACTGTTGAATGCAACTGCACTTTGTATACTGTAATTAGTAATTGTTTACAGTTACGGTGTTTCTCAATTTTAAGTCCTTTGTGGTGGCCAGGGATTGTCACTGTTAGTGCTTGTTAAGAATTACGTTTGTGCTACATTTAAAATACCTGTGGTTAGATATTCTAGCCGGGATCGGCTCGAGGACAACTGCAAGGGTATAATGAACTGTGGCTACATTGTGCAAGGCTGTATGTAGAGCAACTGCATAGCGCCATAGTAGCCATGCGCCCGTTTTTTTTTGTTTTTTTTTTCCTTTTCTTTTTTTTTGGGTCATCAAATTCCTCCCAGATTAGTCAATAGGCATCTGTCTTTATCCAGGGCATCTTGCATACCTCTGATAATGACAAACACAGTGGAGGCTAAGGACACTAGTTTTGACTGGCCAGCTAAATTAAACCAGAACGAAGCCATGAATAATTTCCTACGCCAATTCTTCAGAAGGACACGGAGCTGCCTCATTGCGATTGTTGGTGTACAGTGAGCAGTGTCTTACTATATCAGCATTCAGTTTAAAGTGGCTATGTTATTGACCAAGAGGAGGTAATCTCATAGGGCCATCTGAACTATTGGTCTGGTATTACTTCTGGTATTGACCTTCGCAACATCTTTGATACAACTTGTCGTTAATTAGAAAAGTCAAGTAAACTTTACTGTACATGCATAAACGTTCCAGTATAAAATTGTTATTTACATAATTCCCCCAAGTGTTTGACCTATACCTCATGGTTGATGCTGACAGCAGAAAAAGTATGTATAATTGTATGGGGAGGTGTAGAGAACGGCGTCAGACATGAGACATGTATAGGAGGAAGAGTAGAGTGCTCATGCGTGGGCGATTCAAACCAACACAACAAGGCATCTTTCCGCAAATCAGGGTTTTATACCCCACAAGACTTCTTTTGGACAGCAAGCGTAACGGAACGGATAAGAGGGGAGGGGGGCGGCAGTATTTGGCAACTATAAGCCTCAGCCTGTGTTTGTCTGTTTGTGACGTAACAGTTTTTTTTTTCTTAGGGAAAAGCTTCAACCTTGTGGCTAATTTCCTGAAGCGGCATTGTAACCTCAGGTGTCTGGTAAAGCAGCGCTATGGAGGTAGGTTACTCAGTGGGTTTCACCAAGTATTTTATGAAGCCATTTAAATGACACACACACACACCCTGACCAATTTCCCACAGAAAAGACCCATCTGCTGTGGTCGGCATGTTGACTTTTCTCCCCCTCACTAACCTTTATGTCCCGTCCCTACCTGCTCCGGCTGTTGTTTAGAGCAGGCAGCCATTAAGTGGTTCCCTTGAGAAGCTACTGTGAGAGACTGCAGGGGCTGTCTATGGAGATCATTGGGGATCTATCTCCATGCTCCATCTAGTGCCTGTTGACCCACGGCCACCTTTCCATGGGACCAACATGGCGCTCCTCCTATCTGTTGATTTAATATCATCTGCTCCCCAGCGACCTGCATGTTAAAGCAGCACTGACCCGCTGAGGGCCGAGATGATGCCCTCGCTCAGCAGGCTCGTTACACATCAAATTATACCCGGTAACTAGGGGTCGAAGGTGGCAGTATTTCATATGCGGTGGTTAGGAAATGTTACGTGCAAAGGGACATCTTGCTGCGGAGGTGAACAGTTTATTGTTTGTGAATTATTCTTTTTCAGCTGGAAATGAATAACCAGAAATCCATGAAATGGTCCGGTTCACATTTTGGTGGACAGTTATGTGTACTGCCATAATCCCTCTAATATTGTAGTCCCTATTGACCAGCAAGGCCACTATAGCCCGGCTGAGGTAGGGATATGAGGTTGCTGGGTTTGGAACAAAAGCAACTTATTTCTTGTAATGTATTATCAGGCTGTATGTCAGTGTAGTATGTTGTTATACTTGTAAATGGTCTGTACCCATGAAGCAGATAAAACATTCTGATTGCTTCCCTAGAGCCAATATAGATGTAAAACTGCTCAATATGTCACACTGTTCACGTGGCTCATAAAGCCAGGCGATTTTCTGTAAACTGTCATTTTCTCTTTGGTTTGAGAGCTGGTAAAGATGTGGAGTTTGTTGAGGGCCTCACTAACCTCCACCACAATTCCCTCTGTCTGGGCCAGAACCCACCCCGCATTATTAACTAGCATGGCCTCTGTGTTGTCTCCCTGCCTGCCCCAGAGTTGCGTGTGTTTCCTGAACGCTACATTGTGTGTGTGAGCTGTCTACAGGATGCCTTTGCGCACCATGGAAACCCGAGCCTGGCAGCGGTGAGTACTGTTTATACTCCCCTATTTCCTCCTCCAGCCGTCTAGCTGCAGATCATGCATGTTTATGCTTGTGCTATTGTACTCTCACTGTACAGTATATACTGTGTGTGTGTGTATTATGTATATATGCTGGACTTGTTTAAATAGACCTGCACAGTCTGCATCTGAGGCTGGGCCCCACATCCACTGATAGGACAGAAAGGAAGGGGGGTGGTATACAAAGCTGAAGGGTCACCCTTTTTTTACATCTGGGGATCCATTGGGGTCCTAAGTGGAGAAAGGTCCCCCAAGATCCTTGGCTCCCGAAGAGCCACTAGTGTCAAGAATCCAACCGTCACCCTTTAACAAAATGCCGTATTGAAAATAACATGTAATTTCTGGCCCATCCTTGCCTACCAGTCCCACACAAGTGTTGACAAGCTTTGGAAGGCCAAAGCATACAACTGTAATTTGTTTTATGACACAAAAATAGCAAATATAGTTGGCTGTTTGCAAGAGTCTTAGATTCTGCCAAGAGAGCTTGGGCAGAATGCTGTTTCAACAACATTGCAGTAAGTACATTTAGGTGTGTGTTTCGAACCAATTTAATTTCAACAAAAGATATTGCTGCCATGCAAAAAAGGCCAAAGTTGTCCACAGCAGCTTCAACACATCCCATCCATTGTCCCTCCGTTCTGCTGTTTTAACCCCCCCTGGTTTTGAAATGCTTATTGCAAGTGTTGGTCAACATTGCACCATTTTGGATGCTGAGTTTTTCAGGATGGTAGAAGAGCGATCTGGATCTGTGAAAAGCTAGTTAATAACCTGTGAAGAAAGCAGTCCTAAAATGGCATCCCACCAGCATCCTAGTTTGCCATACAGACACATTTTTAGCTCTTTTACTTTTACCAATTTGCATCCCTGCCGTGCCACAGGCATAACATGGACATTAAGAGATTTGGGGGACTTTAACCACAGTTATATCTGCACTCATTACAGTAGTACACACATTTCGTCTGAAGCCAAGATTCCTGTCTTTTGATCAGCCCCACGGCCCCCACATAATATAATAAAGTCTACCCCCCATATTGTATTTCTTCCATCTGACCTTAAAGTGAATAAAAATACGGCATAGTAGTGCAGTACTGTATAGTAACAACCATTTGAATGTAGTTGATTGCTGAGAGGAATAGTAAGCTCTGGTTTTGTATTTGTCGTATTTCTTGAATTCTCCAAACCAGAGGAGCAGAAGATTGCATGCATTATGAAAGAAGGCTTCCAGGGATCCAGTCTAAACAGCAATTGTGTCATCTTTCATTACATAAAACACTATAATGATAACAGTTTTGTCCGCAGGAGGTTTAATGTTGTCCGAATGTATGAAGTGAAAAGTATCACTGGATGGTATCAGCCATTTCTCAGGAACCTTTATCCCACTGTTTCACAAATAAGCATACAACCTGTATGTATAATATAATACTGTACAGTAGCTTTCACTCTAAAGTTCATCTGCATTTTGGTGTAGGTCAAACTAAATATTAATTCTAGTCTAGACCAATTCTAGGTAGCCTATTTTAAGGTACCAAAGTATTAAATCAACATATATTTAAAATGATAAGCCTTGTAGAATGTGATTACTGATATTGATCAGTTTAATGAGGATGTAATAGCTGCCTACTTCAGAAACTATGTTATCAAGATATTGTGCTTGCCTTGGGCACACATCTACCTGTTAAATGTCATCACATATACTATTGGCCAATTATGTTTATGTTTCATTTCATTAACTTGACATAGCTTTAAAGACATGTGGGGAACAGTTTACAGCTTTAACAGACCCATGTATCTTCAATTACATGAAATGAACAGTTTTCTTCTGAGGAGCACCCCACACTCCAGTTTGCTATGGGAGATATTTTCATGTTCGCAGAGTCATATATTACATGCTGCCAAGTCAGCCCAGCTGCAGATCTGAAGTTTGTTTCATTCAGAGATACAGCCATTGTTAACATAATAGGAAGTTGCATGCAACCTTTTATAAAACTAAACTCTCAAATTGCTTGTCCTCAATAGATCTGGTATCCTTGTTAAACCAAGAATGACATTTTGACATATTTAAGATCTAGGTTTGGAAAAATGTGGACAGCAGAAAGTTGAGAGATCAGTATTTGTATTGGGCCACTGCTCTTACAACTGCAGTCAATGTAACCATTGTAAGAGTTTATTGTGTTTGTAGTTGGCAAAAATGTCTGTTTTCTTTCAATTGTGCAACCATCATCATTTTATTCTGTGAAATCTATTTCATTTCACTCTGACGAAGAGTATGAATATGAGCATGTTCATGCTGCCCTGTTAGACTGCATGGTATTGCAACAAGACTCCATCTTCCTGTTACATGTACATTCTTGTTGAGGTTATAAAAGGGGTGATATGACTCTGTGCTGTCAGGTGTCATGTGTCAAGATTGATTGGACTCAGATGGGGTTGGAGGCGGTGGGTATTTCCCTTTTTATAGTTTATGCTGTGTGAATGTCACAAGGCCTCGCTGCAATACACGATGTCCATTGGTGTTACAGGCAAGGATCGTTTGACCAGTGCTCATTTGAACCCAAAACGTTCCCCCTGGAGTATTCTGGGAAAGTGTTGTGGAGTCTCTCACCTTGGCACAGACATCAAGGAGAGGCAGATCTCTCCCATTACATCCCGTGATCAGTGGCCCACTGTTTTTCTACGGGGGCTTTTGCTATTGTTTCCCTTTGAAATGTCTCTGCGCTCTCCACAGTTTGGCTCCCAATGAAAGCAGCGATTGTAATATTTTTTAGTGGAGCTGCGCAGTCGTCAGTGAAAAGTTCAGATTGTGTAACCAAATTTTCCAGTTCAAGGAGGCATTGCTGTCTGTTGCGTTCCTCTGCTCAGGATGTGGTTCTCTGGGCTCATACAGTGCAAGCAGGGAATTGGAGGGTGGGAGTCCTGCGGTGCAGCTTTCGCTGGCCCAACCTCTAGCGTGGTTTGTGAAGGAAAGATACCAGACGGCAAGGCTCAAGTTTTTCACATGACAAAAACAATTATTTGTTTACCTTATTCACTCTGACTGACTCTGCTTTAGAGATATCTAGCAAATTCAGTGTCGCCAGGAAAGTCATACGTCTAAATGAAAAAATGTGGTTTTTGGAGAGTGAGTCACAGCTGATGTAAAGCCATAGTGTCTTAAGGATAATGGGGTCGTTGGGTTGTGTGTCAGAAGCAGTCAATGTTTACGAGGGGGTCTTTCAGACCACAACTTTCGACAACATAAGCCCACTAGACCGAAAGTCGGATAGAGACATGTTCCCTTTAATTCATGGACTCTAAAATCTCTCTTTTTGGGACAAAAGTCTTTGTCCAGAGTTGTAATATAGCGCTTTTCACACGGTCACAGGGGTTATGTTGTGAGGAAGCTGAGGTGAGGTGACATCATGGTTGGCCTTCCGTGTCCAGTAAAAGACAACATCACTCTTCCAGACTCCTGTGTGCAGTGTGGCTCTCGCATGGTGTTGTCACTGATTAGTCATATCCTGAGCTGTGGTCTGGTGAAAAGACAGGGCGGCGGAGAGCTTCAGACATTTTCAGCACTATGGCTCCAATACAAAAAGGAGCAGATATTGGTACATATGTCACCAATATAACTCCTAAATAAGATCTCCTAGTTTTGAAATGCATCACCTCTGGTAGGATGTCTAGTAATGTGACTTTTATTTTGCATTAATTTGAGCTTAAAACTCAAATCACAGTTGCTGAAACATTTGCAGGAACCTGCGGGAAATTGGAAACAAAGGTATTTTTTAGGCCCGTATCCCATTTATGTATGTATCAGGATTTTTTTTTTTTTTTACCGTTGCAGTTTGATGATTATGATTGGCCCATAAAGGGATGCTCCCATGGTGAGTCAGAACCAGCCGCAAGGAAAGTGGGTCATGACGGAGAGGTTGCGAGTATCTCCAGTTGTGTGCTGTTGTTTTTTAGCCGGGCGCAGAGTGGGCAACCGAGGTCAGTGGCCCGCTGGGCTGCAGAAGGTTGGATCAAAGGCAGAGCAGATGTGTTTTCAGCAAACCTTCTCCCCTCCCCTCGCCTCCTCAGAGCTCTGTAAGGCCTTGTGTGTTTACTCATGACCTCAGCACCCCTCTGGCCTTCGCCTCTCTCTACAGCCAACACTGGCTCTTCCTTAATCGCCTAAGACAGTGGTTCTCGACCATTTTATGACATGGCCAAAGCAAAGTGGTTAATTTATCTATCGTTATTATGTGCCAGACCTGACCTACCTGGCCACCGTACCTAGAAGAGACTTGTCTTCTATCCTAGAAGGCAGGTTATGTGCGGATCCAGATTATTTCTCATTGAAAGGATAAAAGCGGTCCTTTTTACAGAACTATGTGCCCATGCATGTTTGTTGACTTTGTAACGTGGACGATGTGGTGAGCCTAGACAAACAGGTCACATTTCTCTGTGGGAGGAAGACAGGGTTGGGGGGGGGCGGAGGGTGAGTCCAAGGGGAAACAGCAGAATATGTAGGTTATCTTTCTATCACAATTGTATACATGCTAACCTATATGGTTCTGTGATACTAACACTGGTGAATAATATTGCTGCTGTTCATCGTCAATTAGAAAACATGCTTGCCTGGTCTTCCCATTACAATTATATTCAAAGTCGCTTCAAGGAAAAGTCTTTTATTAAGAAGCAAAGCGCATCAATACATATAAATCAGCATAGCATGACAGCAGTGGGAACGGTTACCTTTGATAATGACATCTTTCATGTTTTGTTTTGTTTTGTGTGGTAGGTGTGTTGAGATATCATGGCAGCAAGGACATCAGAAAACAAACCAACTGCCTACACCCATGTGGTGTAACCAGATGACAAATCATAATGAACTGAGTCGATTTAACTTGTTATTTTCACAGGCTTAACTGCTCCTGTTCTGTCCTGTGTTGTATAGCTAATTAGCTTGAGCTAGTACATTAAATCTTTTTTTTTCTGCAACATTTTACCCATAACACCTTGTTTGTGGTATGCCAACATACAACAACAATTGAGATTCCCATTAGTCTCATTCCATAGTAGCGGGTGGAGTTTTGACCTAGAACTACTTTACATGTTCTCTATATATAAACCACAAAAAGGAGCAGATATTGGTACATATCTCACCAATATATCTCAATATCTCCTAGTTTTGAAATGCATCACCTCTGGTAGGATATCTAGTAATGTGACTTTTATGTTGTATTAATTATATGCATATGACATATACAGTGTTATATTCTACTGTAAATTAATTTTCACTATCATTCAAAAGTTTGGGATCACAAAGAAAAGCAGACTATTGTAGCTAGAAATTGCTGAATGGAATATGTCCAAACTTTACAAATAAATGCCCAGTTTCATGCGTATCATTGAAGCCGTGACGCCCGTGACTAGGCCTGTTATGACAATTACTATTTCGCCTTATTGTGCGATGCAGTATATGAAATAACCTTGATCATTTTTCTGACTGCGATAATATTATATTTCCACGCATGTTAGTGACATAAGACATAAGTTAAAGTGCTAACCCTGACAAATAATTAATGTCATACGACAATAGCGGAACAGAGGTGCAGCGGTTTAGAATTGGCAAACAGTTTTCCGTTTGCTTGAGTTTGCAGCAAACGTTTGAGAAGGTAGTTCTCCGCGAACACACATTGACGCTGGACGAAGGGTAACAGTTTCAATCTAATATATTTGGAATGTTTACACAAAGTTCAACATTCAAGGTCAAAGCAAACATGTTCACCACGAACACTCTCCAATTCTGAACTCACTTCTATAATTTTGCTGCTGGTTATGTCTGCCGGTCTACAGAAAATATGAAATATGTCGCTGCAAACCTGAAATGATTACAGTAAGTTGACATTTTGCCTTTTCTTAACGATAACAATTTTGAGTTTGTTTTAGAAGGCACACTACTTACCCACATAGCCTACGATCTCCCAAACATATGAACACTTGCATCCAATACTGGTTACTGCTCTGTCTGGACAAAATCATGGTCGCTGGTGTAGGGAGCAACGATACGTAATTCACAACCAATCTTTACCACGACAGTGTGTTGGATGCTTGTTTTGACAGTATGCTACTAGTTAAACTTCTCCCTGCTACCCATGTCGAATCCTTGGATTAAGCATATATAAATCATTCCACCCTTGTCTTTTCTGGTCTGCCCTTAAAATGACAATAATATTGTTTATCGCGATTATTTCTAGGACAATTAATTGACCAACACATTTTTTTTATCGTGACAGGCCTACACAGATGAATTAAATAGTACAGTGAAGAAGAGGCGACTCTAGGATGTTGGCCTTCTAGCCATCTTAGACTGGCCAATACATTGAAAATATAAAGATGGCCAAACGAAAACACACTGGACAGAAGTTTGAGGTGTTCATATAACAACATGACTTTTGAATAGTAGTATACATTTAATGACAAAACAAGAACCGGTACAATGAAATCCATCTAAAGTTCTGAAATCATTGGCAGACTTGTTAAAGAGGCCATATCTTCCTGGTATTTTCAGGTGTGTAGCTGCAAGATAGCTCACATAATATTCCTATCTGTACCTTATCAAGGATATAGTGTTTTTTTTCCCCCTGTGATGACTACAATCGTGGAACAATCTTTTTGAAGTGTCCAGCCTCATCCAGGTAATAGTTTAAAAGTGGGTGCCTGCTATGAGAGAATGGTTATCCTTTAAAACCAACTGATTTATGCTGTGTCCTTTCTTTCTCTGGCGATGCTTATCTATATAATCTGCTGTCCAGATGTGTGCTCTCCTTCGTAGCTGTGGTGGGGCCGTGCTGTTTGGAAGAGGGTTTTGTTAGCGTGCCCTACTTGTAGCATCCTGGGAGCCATTTTGCAGCTCTGTGTGGGGGCCAGCAGACTGGCTGGCGTTGCATGGTTTTGAATCCAAGTCGAGTATGGTGACGAGGGGTTTGTATTTGCCACCACAACAGGCCCCTCACTCCCTCTGCTCCTGTGGACGTGCTGCAGCTATTGGAGTTTTGCATCATTCCGCAGCAGATTAGGCCAGTCCTGTTCCCACACACTGCTTGGTGTTTTGTCCACATAGCTTGGGATCTTTCTTCATAAACACACGCTGTCTCAATTTTCTCTCTTCCACCTTCTACCCATGGCCTACATTTCCCTTTATCTGACACTATTCCCATCTCTCTGCTCTTGTCTTTTTCTACTATTTGTTCTTTTCCTATCGGACTGTTTTGATGTTGGTCTGAAAGGAACAGAAAGCCCCCACGACATCTAAACTTTCCCAGACAACCTCCCATTGGCCCATTATTGATATTTCTTTCAAGTTCGTTTTCACACAGTGTTGTTTCATATTTAACAGATGAGTGCATGTATCATCAAGGCATTACAATGCAAATGACTGCACCCACATATTTCTGAGACATGTTTTTGTTGTCCTTGCTGTGTGTTTGTGTGAGTGAGTGTGTGCATGTTTGCGTCTGTGAGCGCAAGTGTGCGCGCTTGCATGTGCGCGCGTGTGTGTGTGTGTGTGTGTGTGTGTGTGTGTGTGTGTCACCGTTGTAAAGCCCAGCCAGCTATGCTTTTGTCTATGTAAGAGCGTAGAATCAGTCCCCTCTGCCCACTCTCTAAGGGTCCCTCGACCTCAACACAAAGCACCGCCTGTGGAGCACTTCCTGTGTGAGGATTCCTGCGTTTGTGGGCATGTTGGACAGACTGCTGAGGTCAGGGAATACGGTTGTTGTGCTTCTCTTGTCTTTAGTATCTTGTTCCTTTTCTCTTTTTATCTGTTTTGTCTTTATCCCCCATTTCTCCACCCCCCCTCCATCCCCATCCCTCTCCCTCTCTCTTTTTCTCACTGTCTGTGACTCAGTTTTTATGTTCTCCACACCACAAGGTGGTGGCTAGGTCTCAACAACCGTTACCAAGCCACAATGACCCAACTTGGCCTTTGAACTTGGGTCGTATTCTGTGTTCCCTTCGTATATTATGACCGCTATTCTGAAATACCAGTTTTCATTATCAGCAGGACAAAAATGAACGTGTCATAGTGGATGATGGCTTCCAAGCCTCATAAGGCACTTTTATTGTTTTACCAGTCACATGCTGTATATTATTAGAATTGTTTTATGGAACCCCACAAACAAACAAACCGTGGCTGGTGGAGTAATCAAAGTTTATGATCACCACACCACATTTGGTATTAGTTGGCTATTCATTTCCAAGCTTAATAGTGTGTCTAAATTGAGGGGATCTGTCAAGGTTTTGCAATGGCCGTCTTTTATTAGTGTGGGAATGTTATTCTTAAATATACCAGCAAAGCGTGAGTCAGACTTGATGTTCCCCAAGTACATTGTGTTTTAGCTCAAGAGGCTTTATCTAAATTATGCTCTTTATGAGGAACCCAGTGTACTGTATCTACCACATTGTACTGTAGACCGATAGCACTGTAGTATGCAGGGCCACAATGCAGTCGCTGCCCGGCCTAACTTTCCTGATGCAATTAGTTGGGGTTGAATTGACGGGCTCTCAAGCCTTAAGTTATGCTCAATTTACCCCCTGCCTCTCATAAGTCTACGGTCTGTTCTGGCTCAGCCAAGGAAAGGACCCATGGTTAACCTTCATTAGTGCCCCGTTGAAGGCGCACGTTGGTGAGATCCAATCTCTGTCTCTCCCCTCGTTATGCCTCAGAGGGTGGCTGTCCATCGTTCCTATTGAAAGAACTTCAAAGTGTGTGCATATTGAACTTTTAACCCCGTTTTAACCAGGCATGTTAACTAAGGGCACATTGTTATTTGTGATGATGGCCTGGGAAAATGTGGCAGAGAGGGACACACACACCCACCTTTATTTACACCTTGAAAGACAGACTTAAGAGTGTCTGATTAGAGTCTGCCTTGCTCATTGGCCCTTGACAGGCAATAAGGAGAGTTCCCCTTGTGTCTGTCCAACTTGGACCCATGAACCCGAATCCGCGAAACATTCCAAAGCGAGATTTTTTTTAAGCCTGTTTTTGCATATTTCCATTGCCTTGTTGCATTTTCCACTCTCCTCTCTCCATCCTAGTATGTATGAGTCTTCGATCACTGTTTTAACTTGTCAACATGGTTTTACAGCTTAGTAATTGTGCCTTGGGCTGTGAGCATCACTGCAACCTTAGAACGGAGACTATGAAACACAGTGACACTCTTATGACGGTTATTATTTTCGAGCAGCTTTGAAGTGGTTCTGTTGGAAGGTGTTAGTAAAGTGGAGGACTAGTTCCTAATGCCAGCTGGGGTGTTTGTGTCTCTGGAGGCATGACGACACACATTCTTAAATGTACTATGTTGTAGTTATGTATACCTAGCTGTCTGCCTTAGCTCAGATGAGAGAGTACACAATTGTACAATAGCTTATGCATTACACTCATTTTTTAAGTAAGCTTTATCATACAGTATCTAAAGTCTAGTCGAAGTAAGCGGGTTTTCGGGCGATGTGCTGATGCCAGACGATGACAGCAGTCCGCCGTGGAGCCAGGCCATTCCAGTGGATGCCAACAATAATATTTCTTTGTTTACACTGATTCTCTGTGTTTGTCCTCTCTAGACTGACTTGAGCGAACAAAGCAGATCCGAATATTTTTCCAGAGCGGGAGAAACCCAAGAGCCTTCAAACAGCCCCGGGAAAACAAAGAGCAGTGCGCTTCAAAAGCCGTGAGTCTGATCTAACGCGGCAACTTTGCGCCCCCGCCGGTCTGGGAGGATGCTAACGTGTCTGTTGTCCGTGTTTTCCCTCTGCGTTCAGAGCCAAGCAAACCGGCATGCAGCCCTGCTCTGCCCTGGCTGTGGGAAAGCAGCGGGTTCCGCAGAGAGCTCAACTCGCGGACCAGACGGACGACGACGTCGTACGCCGTGCGTCTGAATCAAAGCGTGGCGAGCACGTCCATCTTTCAGAGGCAGCCCAGCGGGTCGACCCGCTGCCAGGCCCCAGCGCCGTAGATGAGCCTGACATCCAGGTGAAGAGGGTCAACCCACCGGAGCAGACGGAGATGGTTCTGGCTGGGGACGGACCTCCAGGTGAGGCGGACCTCCGCGAAGCCTTAGACGTTCCCACGCGAGAGAGCAGCAGAAACAGCAAGCGATGCAAGCCCACCGCTGCAGCGGGAGACCCCCAGCCACGCGGCGCCAAGAGGGCGTGTCTCGGAGCACCAACGCACCAATTCGGGGGCTCCACCTCGCCGACGCCCAGCTGTGAACATCTCCCTCTGCCGCCTCTCCCTGCTCCTCAAGCCCAGGCCAGAGCCAAAGCCAGGGCTGAGCCAGGGTCCAAGGCTTTCCCAGTCTCAGAGTGCAGCGGCGAAACCACAGTGGAAGTGGAGCTGCTTACTCCAGGGAAACGGGCCCAGAGGCTCCCCCTCACAAGCAATAACACGGAGCAGACAAACCAAAACAGGCTGCCCGCAAGTCTGAGGGGCCTATCTGTCAAGCCGGCATCGACGGGATCCTCTATTGGTTCCAGATCGGCTCAGAGAGGAGGGGAACGAAAATGTACCCAGAGCCGCCCGGTTACGGCGACTGAAGAGGTCCTGAGGGCGAGAGACGGGCTACAGTCGAGCTCCCTGACGCCACGGAGATAGAGATGATATTGTCAGACTAGATGTTTCCCCTGCACACTTGCATTCTGCAGCTACACACACACACACTTGTAATTACAATCTCTATTCTTCTCACACATGCTATATATACAGGGGGAGGGGAACACACACACACACACACACACACACACACACAGATCAAATGCTTAACATATTGTGGCAATTGATACATGAGTGTTGAGTTATGCTTTGTCAAATAGCTGAAACAGATGCCTCCACCCATAAGTAGCGGTGGTCAAGAGAGGCTTGCAAATGAAAGTCAAAAACCTTTAATTGGAGTTTAGATTTGGTTTTGTGTGAAAGATTGTGAATTTCAGACAGGCAGGAGCCATGCAGTACGTCATGGCTGTTAGCCTGAAACGCTGGCTCCTACGTGTCTGAAAGCTGTCCAGTTTCCCCGCTGAAGCGCTAGCGTGTGATTGATTTCTGTTTCCAGATTTACTTCGCCCTCTTTGTTTTTGAAATTGTGTTGAAGCCTCTTTTTATTTTGCGGTTAACATGCATTCATATACTATTTGCTCTGGACTTACAGCTATTAACTGAGTCTTACCGCTGAAGGGAGTGTATCACACAACTCCTACCTTGCATTACACTGGCCAAATATGTCGGTACAGTAATAGTGATGAAATATGAATGGTTTTACGTGGAAATAGTTGGACTCCAGCGTTGAACTTGAAGGTGCGGCTGCTGCTATAGCCAGTTGTACTCTCAGCAGTGGAGTGGGCAGAGATGCCCCTGTCCTTCCTTGGACCAGCATGACAAGGGCTGACACACACACACACACACACACACACACACATACACACACACACACAGCAGCATGGGCCTTACAGCTACACTGCAAGGCCAAAGATGTTCCACTTGATGACTCATAAATTGCCTGTTAAATGTTACTCGTGATTTGTTTTTCTATGTGGAAAGTCAATTCATGGTTTTAATAAATATTTGTATTTTCCCCATGTGAAAGGAGTCCCTGTGTCTTTGTGGAAATATATGCATTTAAGAGCCACAACTAGTGTCTATTTTCTTAAGCCCAACTGAGGCGTAGACTACTTATGAGCTGTCATGCTATGGCACTGACTGCAGCGTATTCAAACAAATCAAAAGATAGTTTTGTTAATGCTACATTAACAATCACACCTGCTCTCTCCTACATGGTTTGGCATGCCAAGGTGAAGTCAGCTCAGTATCCCACCTCTTGATCCACTTCTGTCCTTCTCTAGGACAGAAGTATGGGTCAGTGAAATGTATCCTGGTGTTTTGGCTCCCAGCATCTAAGATCATTCCTGAGAAGCTGTTGATAATCAGTTAACTAAGAGTTGGTCTTAATCATGATTCAACACAATACTATATTGGCTGAGCGGGCTTTGTCCGGGCCACTAAGGCCATCACCATAACAAGAATATCATAAGGAACTGGGTTATTTTTACATTACGTGTATATCATCAGAATATATCTTATGTGAGGCTTGCTACAATTAGCTGGGATGCCTGTCTAGCAGTTCCCACTGCCACAGGCACACTGGAGAATCCCATCAAATGCTCTGACAGGTTTGACTTGAAGCATCAGAGAAAGAGGCCCACTCTTCAGAACAATGACCACTTTTATTCTCTTTTCATACAAAATATTTAATAAATATGACTTTCAAAAATATATTGCCAGATCAACAAATAGTTCTCAAGTTCATAACACAAAAGTAAAAAAAAAAAAAGGGCACAAATGTTGCCATGGTCTCAAAGGGTTAACAAATGAAATAAAACATGTCTTAAGAGCCCCTATTTAAAAAACAAAAAACAAATGTGCACATAAAGAAAAAGACTCTTGCAGAGCAAGGCAGTGTATTGTATCTGATTCTACAGTGTTCCCATTGCCCCCCTACTCTTCAAGTACTTACTGTCTAGCTTATGGTGACACGCTGACTGAAGCAGATGGGAATTCTGGCGTGGCGCGCTGATGTGTGACTTGCCATACAAGTCGGTTTGACAGCCTTTTTTATGTCAATGGATTAAACCGTAAGCTGCTAAAGGGTTTTGTTCCCTTAAGTATGTTTTTTTTTTCTTTTCTTTTCTATTAGGGGCAAGCAATATGTCTGCCACTATGTGCGTCCCTCTAAGCAGCTCTTCTGTATTCTACATCTGTCCTAACAACTTGCCGTGAAGCAAAGTCCTGGCAAAAATGAATCCATTAGAATGAAATGTCAAACATGAAATGAGGAAAACAAAACATAAATGCAGGCATAAATTGCCCATCCTTTGTCTTCTTTGAAATTTGGCATTTATAGAAGTAAAAAAAAAAGAATTGTAAGCTTCCGCAGCTATCAAAACCTTCAAACTAGACAGAACATATAAATAAAAAGGAATGATATCTTAAGGCTCTTGATTATTAAGTTAATAAATCAAATATACACAATGATTAATAAAAGAAATGTACATATCTACATGTTCTAAATCAACATAAATTCTTCATATTGACAGCAACTGCTGACATTGATCCCGCCCACCCCGAAAAATAAAATAAATAATAAAGTTGTTCTTTTTCTCATTTTTGACAGTTGCTGAGGTCTAAAGCTGAAAATGCACAGTCTCCAACATAACTATTTGTTCACCTAGGCAGAACTTACACAGAAATTAACTTTAGTGTTGAACGTCATGTGTACTTTTAGTCATTGCACAACTTACTTACTAGAGTATTTAAAATGATGCAGACGAAGTCGAAAAAATTAAGAATAAAGGACCAGCAGCCCATCAACACATCGACCAAATAAATGGGACTTGAAATGTATAGAACACCTCACTAGCTTTGCAATGAAATGTACATTAGTGCACAGCCAACCAAAGCAACCGTCACTGCCAGTGTAAGCCAGCTTGTCAAAACTTAAATTAACACAGGGTACAGATGCGGTTAACTGCGTGAGTCAAGATGTCGACGCTACAGTTTAGGAACTACACATCCCAACGCTTCCCCGTCTAACGCGCCGCTAGGGCACGAGGGCATGTGGCTTGGTTGCACAGCAACACAGCGGTCTGCTATACAATGTAGTCAATCCTGTTTATGCTGTTTGTGGTCTCCAAGTCTCTGTTGTCCTGTTTATTAGTCCAATTAGGATGTTTGCTCGTTGTGGAGTTGGGGTTGGAGGTGGGCGTCTTCTCGTCCCTCTCCACCAGTGTGTATGCTGGCTGTTTGGCAAAGCGGCCCTTCTGCAAGTGCCTCTCTTTATCTTCCTCGTCCCCTTCTGGGTGATTTGTCCTTATTTTGGCTATGATGGAGTTCTTGTCTTCATAGTCTTTAATGGCCACGGTGAGGCCAACGTGCTTCTCTATAGGGTTTTTGATCTGGTTCAACTGTTCCCGCACGTTATTGGTCGTGTTGTCCTCCGAGCCGGAGGAGGACGCGTTGCCGTGGTTGCTCTGTTTCTGTCGGCGACGCATGCACCAGAGGAAGATGGAGACCAGGATGAGGACCCAGAGGACGATGAAGATGGAGCTGAGGAGGGGCACCAGGTAGTCTGGCAACACACGAAAGCACGGGTCAGGATCATGTAATGGACACACAAGACAGCACACAACCAGGTCTGAGGGCTGTTACAGCAGCCCCCTTTAGCCACACACAGCAGCCCCCCGGGGCCGCACACAGCAGCCCCCCCGGGGCTGCACACATGAGTCTGTGCAATAAGAGTGTTGCTTCATAGATTTTAACAACCTATGAACTCTGTACATAGAAACTGCACTCTGTTGAGCAACTTGACCTATGAACTCTAAACTAAAGAGACTCCCATCTGGCAGAGGGCTGCTGTAGCCATGGTGGTGAATATGTGGACGCATGTGTGGCAGTGTTAACAACAATGTCTTCAGACATGCTCAATAGGATCCAACCTAGAGCCAAAAATCTGGTCTTTCCAGACACAATCCTGGCTATAGCTGCATTGCCTTTATATTTCTGGGTAAATGGACAAATGTGGGAGAACTCTGTCTAGTGGTTTGTGTGATTTCTTTCTCTCTTTTTTTGTTGTTGTTGGGAGTACTGTCTGTATTCAAGACTAGGCTCTCCTATGTCTCTGTTTTGTCTCACCTCTTAAAAAATACCTCCCACTCACCCTACATGCAAGTGTGTGCAAGTCCGTAAGACTTCGCAAACAGTCCTCACAATCAACAAGGTTAAGAAGCGGTTCATACCAGTTTTGCTTGGGCTTGGCACGCGCACCTCCGCAATGGCAGTGATGATGGTGTTATTGTTCCCATTGCGCTTGCTAACCAAGTCGATGATCCCATCTGTTATCTGTTTAATCGGGCTCGGGTCCAACCTTTGGTCCTCAGCGGACTAGACACGACAAGACCAAATAAAAATATCTTATAGCTCCTGAAAAACATGCCACGTCTTTTCTGTTTGTTTGTGCACTTATAATTGTAGCAATATTTACATTCAAATTATGACATCAAACGCTAATTCAACTTCTGATAAGTTAATGTCTAAACTATTGACTAAACTACATAGAATTCATGCCTCAAGCCATTCACCATAGAACTAATTGTTTTTCCTATGCTGAAACAAGCAGACAATGTGCACGGTGTTAGTGGACGGCGCTGAGCTAACTTACAATGCCCACGTGGATCTCGTTGCTGGCTGAAAACGAGGGGTCACAGGTTATGGACACGGAGTGCTCCAAGGAGAGGTTCTTCACCACGTACAGTCTCAGCTCCTTGCACACATTCTCAACAGTCAGGCCCTGGTCACAGAGAAGAAACGTTAGTGGCACTTTAGCTGGTGAGGAACTTAAAGACCACATGCTTATACAGTAACTATCAAGCCTATCTCTTGTCAGGCAACTTATGAGCGATGATTGTATGTGGCGACAGTCAGCAGTGTTTTAGCTTAATCTTACCAGCCTGACCTTACAATTACACTGTGTTTAGGTTGGAAGTGGATTGGTGTTCATTTGTGAATTCTCAGATTCCAAACAACACAAAGAAGACAAGAGAACCCTCCCGATCACCCCCGCCCCCACATCTGTCCCGCTGGAACACATTTTTCTACATGACCCAATCCTTCATGAGAGAGAGAGAAATGTAAAACTTCTTCTTCTCCATGTGAGGAGTGGCGTAGTAGTTCTCAAAACCTGCTCTTTCACAGTTTGAGGGAGGCAGTGGAAAAGCAGGGTGGAGGAGCGGCATGACAAAATGACCTAAAACTCCTTAATTCAATGTCCCGCTTCCTTGGAAACTCACTCTGGACATGATCTCCTTGTTGAAGGTGAAGGTGATGTTGGTGCAGCTGTTGTCTTGGTAACTGGAGCCGGGGTGGCATCTGGCCGGGGGCGTTTGCGAGTTGGAGTGCCAGCATTCTCCAAGGCTCAGGCAGGGCCTCACGAAGCAGTGGCCCTCTCTGAGGGGAACACAGCTTTGGCCTGAAGGACACCCACCGCGAAGACCCTTTGCTCCCAGCTGGCAGGACTTGGGACCGCACCACATCTGGACAGTAACACACACACAAAGAGAGAGAGGGGTGTGAGACAGTGGCCAGCTCCATTAACAACCGAATCCATAGGCGGTGCCATATTGGCAACAAACAAATGCTAAATCCTATGCTGCAAGCAGGTTTTAAAAGGCAACAGAAACTAGGCAGAGAATAGGGAAAATACACATTACCGCTAAACCTTTTCCGCAACACACAAGGAATTGTAGTGGCTCTGTAATTGCACATGGTGTGGTTTTCGCCCAACCTATACTTTAGTTGTTAAGTTTAAACCTGTCCAACTTTGACTCCTTCTCACTTGACCTTTACGGATACTATCTTCTAACGTAAACAATTAACTGTATATCCCGTCAAAAGACAACGAAGACATTTTCTTTTTATTTAAATTGTGTTTGTAATAAATAAAGTTCCAGATAGACATTTGGCAATAAAAGCACAGCTCCACTGTTTTCCTTTAGCATTATCTCAGAATAGTCGTAGTAGATCATAGTTATTTCTGGCAGTGTTCCATACCTTGGTGCACACAGCATTCCCATTTGAACAGTGGCAGGTGTTGCAATCTTCATCCCATTTGGCTCCATCTGCGGTCAAGTGTCCATTAACTGAGCATGGTTTTCTGGTCACTGTATTCACAACAAATGTATTAGCGCACACACACACACACACACCACATACCAGCCCCTTCCCACCCATCTAAAGACCCTTCCCATAGCCAGCCCCCTTCAATCTCTTAAGCAGGCGAGGCGTACCTTCATGACAGTGTGGTCCGGTCCTGTCCGGTGGACACAGGCAGCGGTAGCCATTGATCTCATCCATACAGGTGGAACCAAAGGCACAGGGGGAGGATTGACACTCATTTATATCTGCAACAGCAAGGGGAGGGCAGGAAAGAAATAAAGAGAGAGACAGACATGTGAGGAATAGCCTCCTTATACAGCAATAATGCACCAGCACATAAATCTAATCCATTTGAACCATGTGTTGCACATGCGCCAGTTAATACAAGACAAGCAAACGTGCTTTAAATCAACCGTGGGACTGTTTGCCCCACACAGCTCGATATTAAAAGCGCCATCATTAGCAGGTATGCGGGACCTAAAGGCTGGACTTAGCAGAACAAAGGGCTCCCAATGGGAAAGAATGCAGCCATCTGAAAGCCTTTAAGAGGGGGAAAACAGCCTATGTAATCAGTGTCAGAGAGGTACGGCTGATTAGCTGCTGGCCTGGTTAAGCGCCGCCTCCTTTCCCAGCGGAGTGACATCTCCCTGGCCCGGGCCCTGGAGCGCCAGCCGGGGAGCGCACATAATTGGCTGGCTAGACCGGCCGTTTACAACGCACGCGGCCCGCCCTAACCCGCGGCTCGGCTGGGGATCAAGGAGAGGACTGGGCAAGCTAATACTCACTGATCCGACAGTCTGGACCTGCGAAGCCCGGGGCGCATTCACACCGGTACCAGTTGTCCCCGTCCATGCAGGTTCCACTGTTGTAGCTGTAGGGGAGGGGGGGAAGGAGAGAAAGGGGGAAGGGGGGGGGGGGGGGTGGTGAGCACAGGTTGACTGGTCAACATCTGGCCACACACTGACACCTTAAACCGCAGATGTGTTTGGGTGGGGGGGGTGGGGGGGGGTGGGGGTCACAAAATACTTTCCGGGGGCCCGTGAGATAATTTAGAGTTTTGAAAATAATTTTGTGCAGTTATGCAAAAAAAAAGAAAGAGCAACTAAGAAGCTCTTTCTTTTAACCGTGGCCCATCAGTCAAACAGGCCGACAAGCAGCGACACAGAACTGCTCTGCAAAGAGGGGCAATTAAAGCAATCAGTGCACTAAAGGTTTCGCCAGCGAGCACCGGTGGTTAACCTGTCACGCCTGACAGGTCACGATAGAGCGTCGACTCGGAGACTGACAGGGTGGGGCAAGGGTGTGTGCCTGCGCCCACCCTCGGGGAGAGACGCAGAGAGAGGGAGAGAGAGGGAGAAAGGGAGAGCTGCCGCAGGTGAAACACCCTCTGCGTGTCTGCCTCAATAATAGGATAATAATAATAATAATAGGAAGTGTTGAGCTTCTTCCACTTACCATGGGTGCGGACTGCAGTCGTTGGTATCTGGGAGAACAGAGAGAGAGAGAGTTAGCGCTGCTGCCTTCTCACATGCATGCCAGCGCTGACTGCACAGCACAGCTGACAACACGGAGCACGTCTGAGCTTGCGTGTGCGTGGGCGTGTTGAGGGCCTGATTACTCTGCCTTAACTTACTACGGAGAGAAAATGCCCCCGCTGCCGCCGTCTCCTCGCGCCCTGAAAATTAGTTCCAGCTTTTCAAAGCCTGCCCCTCTTACACCCCCCCCCCCCCCCCAAAAAAAACAACACCCACCCAGACCACGGAGCGCTTTCACTCACTCCCTCTCCCCTAGTCAGGAACACTGGAACTGGGAACACTGGAACACAGGAATTTATGTTTTGGGAGAACATGCATGTAGGGCAGGGATCCCAGCCTTGCCAGGGAAATTGATGGGGGGAGGGGGGTGTAGAACAAGCCTACATGTCACTTTGGACAGGAATGTGCAACGAGAGGGAAAGCTGTGTGTGCGTGTGCATGTGAACATCTGTCTCCACTTTCCTGAGCTCCAACCTCCCCCTCTCGCGGCCAGCTACAGCCAGGGTCCTACACCTCTGTGCTAGCTGGTTGCCACGGAGACGCGCGGCATTAGAGCGATTTATAGTAGTCCGGCCACAACTCACTCTGGGTGCAGGTGGGGCCTTCCCGGCCCTCCTTGCAGACGCAGGTGAAGGAGGAGTCTGCGCTCACCACACAGGTGCCCCCGTTCTCACACGGGTTGGGCAGGCAGCTGGAGTTCTTTGCTGGGGGACAGAACACCAGAGATTAAATCCGGTTTGCACTGACACTGACTCACTGGGCCACTTCCCCGCAATGGCTTATCGCAGATGTCAAGCTTCAGATAGCAAGGCAACGCTCTGGGGACGACTGAAGATGAAAGGGGAAGATGGAGGCAAGGGAACGAGTGTGTTGACGTTTGTTTATCCCTCTTTCCCGCCCCCCAGAAGTTAGGCCAGCTATATGCAAATAAAGTATTGTAAGTTTATATATTTAAAAATAAAATAAATACAAACATTTGCATAAAGCTGGCAAATCTTGTTACAAAATTATAAATTTGGAGGGAAAAAACTAATTCTGAACAGGTAAAAATATGCGATTCATCACAATTATT
>JAODLL010000007.1:4626659-4641020 GCA_026546735.1 Forbesichthys agassizii | reverse complement strand
CCCCCCCCCCCCCCCCCCCCCCCCCCCCCCCCCCCCCCCCCCCCCCCCCCCCCCCCCCCCCCCCCCCCCCCCAGAGGGCTGCAGTCAGTGAAACAAATCAGCTTATCCCTGCTTAGGTTAGTAGCCTAGCATCCACTCCCCAGTGTAGCATTTCCACCTGGCGCACGGTACATAGTCCCACACTCCCGAGCTGACCCGGGCGATCATGTGAGTAATGTGTGTGCTTGTGTTGTGGCTGTGTGTGTTTGTGCCCAGTGTAATCACAAACTGCACGCAAACACACACAGACACTACTATCCACAGTGAAATCATTACGCAGTTGTTTCGCTGTGGACGGTAGACATGCTTTTAATAATATGATTCGCCCTTGTTGTGGAAATAGACATGCTGGCCGAATGTGTAGAAATGTTTACCTAACAAGATGTTAATCGCTGATTAACAACCTGCTAGGTGGGTGCAAGCAAACTGTTCAGGCATAAAGATTAGATCCTTAGCACTTTACACCATTCAAGGTGGTCCTTAAGAACGGGGAAAGACTGGCTGCTGTACCATCAGGATCAGTGAGTCAGAACAGTATTGTCTTCAAGCAGGATATTGGCCCGCGATTGAGGTGAGCAGCCTAATTACCTGGATACTTCCTATCTGGAGGAGGAAAACTGATAAAAGTCTTCCCCCCTTTGTCCTTGTTTGCTAATCACCCTTTGAAACACGCACTGTAACAATGAATGGATGAAGAAGGAGGGATAGAAACAGGGTTTGAATGAGAGTCTCGAGAACAACTTCTAGAGAGGAACTTTAATGTACAGACCAGGGCAAGATGACAGCCACTGCCAGCCTTGAATGAAAATATTGACCCTGGCAGAGTGTTTAAGCCCTAGCAGCATGACGTAGCACTTTTTCCATGACACATTTGATGATCGTTTCCAAATGAGCCTGTCAGTTTTAATAAAGGGGACCCCGGCATTTCACTTTGCTTTAAAATAAACAAAATCCACCATCTCTCCCAGACACATACACATGCTTGTACAGAGCCCATGATCACGCTCCAGGAACAGGGCTTGAGCTACAGCAGGCCACTTGTGAGCTGATGTATGTTTTCATGTTCAATCTTCTCTCTCATCAAGGGACGGCTTAGGCGGTGGGCGGTTTAACTATATATTGTTTTCATAAGTTTGCGGAGTGAAAGACATAATGTTATTTTAGGAAATGGCATGTGAACCAATGATATGACTATAAAGATTTGTAAGTATTGTTAGGACGTCAACTGTGACACATTAGACTAGCAATTTCAGCTTTTGAGAAATACAAAATGGAATAAGGATGATCTGTCAGTTTCTTTTACTTTAATTTAAAATACCAGAATTCATTGTTAACCATCATCTACATATGTGTAAAGCTGAAACAATATAATTAGAGGGTAAACACGACATGTGTTTATATATTTAGTGTATTTTACTATTGCAGTATAGTCAGTAAGAACGTGCTGGAGTTGGAGTAACACACAACAGGCCAAAGTAGAATATTAAACGGCTCCACATCGTTGGAGCATGTCATCTTTCTGTTAATGTTAAACTAATGAGTCAACTTTTCCCGCTCCTTGCAAGTGTGCCACTCTTTCAGGAGGTTTTGGCGGTTGAAAATGTAATTCACTAGCCAGTTTAACTGAGGCAGCTAAACAAGCACAATATGCATGGGTGCATTCTCGTAGAATGTGTAGGTACTGTAACAGACAAACGCACCTGCACATAAGCAGGTGCCAGGGTCCAGTGTTTGTTAACTGAATATGTATATTTTAATTTTCAAATATAATATAAAACTTCTTTATGATGTCCATTACGCTCCTATACATATTGAATGTTCACAGTTTGTATCTGTAAGACTAAAAAAGTCAACCATTCTAATTCATAAAATCTACAAACTTTCACTATATGGTGCTACTACTATGAGGGCAGAACTAACGAAAATTGCTTGCTGTAAACGATTAATTGAAGTAACAATAATTGTTAATGGTAGTCGATACAAGGTGGAAGTAGTCAAATCAAGTAAATCTTTATTTATATAGTGCCTTTCATGCACATTTGCAATGCAAGGTGCAACAGTTTAATTTCAGTTATGAAAAAAAGCATAGTGTTGATATAAATAATAATATAAATAATTGTAATATAATTCAAATGAATGCAAAATGTATGAAAAATGTGCATGCATTTTAATTAAGTGCCACATTTATAGCACCTACATTTTTATCAAAACAATTTTGTTTCTTTCACCCCTCATAATATGAATATTTCATTCACTTTTAAGGAAATCATAAACAACTAAACTAAATGTTTAATAAAATACAGCGTGTTTGGTATTTTTCCCCAGACGCAACGTACTGATATATGGTTATAAACAATACAAACAAATTAAAATAAACCTCTGGCGCTTTGCTGTACAACCCTTTGAATGCCTTCATTTCCCTTCTCTGCTACAGTTCCCAGAATGTTGTGTGAAATGGTTATACTGCCAATACAGTATATATATGTTATGTGCAATGTTATTTATTTATTTTATATAATGCTGATGCAAAGCATGGAAGTTGTACATAAATCAAACTGCTTACAGTATGTACAAAACTAAGATGTATTATGAATCAGGACACAACACAATGTTTATGTAGCGCAAACCTATACATTTAACCTACAGCAACAGTAATTGACAGAGTGGAATCTGCCAGATCTGAAGGCTGCTAATTTCAGTAATGCTATCTACTGTAAGTAAATAATGTTGACAATGTATGCAACCTACCACCTCTTATCACAAGTTAAAACACCAACAGTGGCATTGTCAGGCAGGGAGATGGTATGCATAACAAGTAGCCTCAATTTGATCTCAGGTCATGCAGGTTAGACAGAGGTTGTATCTACAGTATCATTGTTCAATTGTATCTGACCTGGGTCAATAGTTACTGTACTTGCTACTTGACATGATGAAATAATGACTCATGGTGGTGACCATGTGTGTATATTACGCAAGAGTGATTTAATGTTTTACATTAATGACTACAAAGATCATTGACTTCACAAAACATGTATCAGTAAAAAAATGCTTTTACATTCATCTTGGACATGTGCTGTTGCTTACAGTCAACTTACATGCAGCTGCATTTCTGGAAAACTAATTTGGAAATCTATATGCAATTTAAAGCTGGTATAAACAGGTTGTACGTGACAGATATACATACTGTAAGCGGACATTTCTCACTCTGGCCCAGCACACTTGTGCTATAAGAGAGAAAAACACTGTCAAGTCCCATAGGGTTTGATGAAGGGTGAAGGGGAGCAGCTACCCTCAGCCACAGCGGAGGGGGCCGTCTGTGTTTCCTTCATTTACCCACTACCACCATAATGTTCATTATGGCAACTTACCATGCCATGACTGAGGCCGTTGAAGAACCTCAAACTTGTTTTCATTTTTCCAAATTGACCTACAATCAACATAAGAAAGCATAGCTAATTGTGTGTTCCAGAGGACATTCCTGTCTTGTTAGTGAAACACTTGTCTTGTGGAAGGATGCTTCGTTGCTATTGTGGATATCTATTATAGGGAAGTTAGGTCCAGACAACAAAAACTGAGGTTCTGCTCATTAACAGGCGAAGAATGTGGTCTGATCTGGGATTCTTACCATTCATTTTCTACTCAGCCCATTCATTCCTTAAATAAAGACCACACAGAACCTCAGCCAAGCCGGGTAACTTATAGCTACAGAACAAAACTAAAAAGTTTCCTTTGCCAAGTTAGTACAAGAGAAGGCACACACTAACAAACGTCATGTTATTTCTGACTCAATTAATGGCGAACGCATTCCCATCAAGCAGCAGTGGTTACGCTTCGGCGATCTGAGGGCCATTGTCACATAGGCACTTGAGGAACTCTTTTGTGTAACAGAAGAATGGCGGCGTGACCCCCAGCGGAGCAGATCGAGGCCAGGCAGACGTGTGTTTCTGCAGCCCCACCGCCCGCTGCACTTAGAAGCCCTGGGTACAATTTCAGGGTCCAAGTGACCATGAGTGCCGCTGAGTGACGGGGAGAGAGGAGAGACCCTAAACCCAATAGCTTTGATGAGTGAAACAAAACACAGACCCCCACCCACCTAGACACGACAATGGCTAGCAGCACGGTTACTTAAGTACACTGCAGTGTGTGCGTGAGTGGCGCTGCCCCCTAGGTTTTGAGAGTCTGCACCTCTCTTTGCTCCGTTTTTCTTTGTGTTTTGCAAAGTGCAGGAATAGCAATGTTTCTAACCTAGAAAATGGCCGATTCACTTTCTGAAGGCAAAAGCATATTGATTGCTTTAAGATTATCCCCTTGAAGAAATAACTACATGCCTTGCCATGTCAGTATGCGAGAGAGATACTGTGTAAGACACAACAATGTTTCAAACATATTCCATAACTTCAATAGTATCGAACTCAGTCAAACCCTTTATCACCCTCTAGAAACATGCTCAAAGTATAATTATGTTATCAAGGCGGGAGGGAACACTCTGACAGTTGAACAAAAGCAGTGCAAACAGCTGTGCCAGCGCAAACAGCTTCCGATTCCTTTCCAGTATGAAGTGAGACTTGCCTAACATAATGCCAGCAATTAAGTCCTTGTATTCTTCAGCAGTTTCTGTTTACAAATGTGCAATGTTTTTATGCTGTTGTCATGTCTTCCTGGAGAAATGAATCCAAACAAATGGGATAAATAGTCCTTTTAGAAATGGTATATGAAAAGCCTACTGCACAGTATGATACAATACATAATGACCATCGTGGCTCCGCCTCCATGGTTGGTTCTGCTTTGCATATTAGTCTGGCATCGCTCATTCATTTGTCATTATACTTAGTGCTCATAGACATCAATGAAATCATTAGCAGATGACTGGACCCCCTTCAAATAGTTTAATGACATATGACAACCAATCAGGACACTATTGTGGTGAAGTCAGGCACATACTTGCTGTTGGTGACTAAAGTTCCCTTGTACACTTCTGTTACCAGCTTGCTAATGGTTGTGAATGATGAGTTCAAATCGGAGCTTGTAAATTCAACCTGGTTTAACAGGATGTCAATTGCACATTTTTGCATAGTACTTGCTCATAAAAGTCCAACTACAGTAAATAAGAATATTGTCCAGCAGCATGAATAGCCTGTTTCATAAGCTATATGAACAACAGCTTATCATTATAACCAAAACCTTTTCATGGTGCCACCACTTTGAGAACGACTGTCTTTCGCTAGAGAACTGTTCTCACACTAGATAGTCGCCCTGTTGAGGTGAATGGTTGGCTGCAGAAGGAAGACCAATGTTGATACAGCTGATCTCTGTAGCTCCAAGTGAAATATACGGCCTTGTTTGTTTTCAGAGATAGTCCCTACACTTTGCTTCAAGTTCATCCGGGAAAGTCTGTTTACACTATTACCACAGTTTTACTTTCACACACTTCATATTCCACACACTGCTAATGAGAAGTACTGTAATTAGCCTTCCTGTCTTTCTGGTGGATCTGGTATGGCACCGAATGGCTTTCTCTAACAGGTTCATTGCAGATATATTTTGTCCTTGTTGTAATATTACAATATAACAAGAAACATTACATTATGGCAAATGTTATGCAACATACCAGTCAAGACATAAAAGGGAAAAGGATATCTTAGAAGTTGCTAAATTAAGAATGTCGTGTTCACCGGAGTTACTCATTCCCACAAGGCTCTGAGCTTTTAAAAATACTTATCCCAGGAGGTACAGACAACGTGTAAAGCACTCCTTTCAGTGTAGCATGCTAGTAATAATTAAAGTATTAGAAAACAGATATTCATACTGTGACCATATTTGTCACCAGGTTTTTTTGCTATATACTGTCTGCTTATATTATGCATTTTAGGTTTCACATAGCTGTTTCACATAATAGCTGGACGCTCTGATCCACTGACAACAACATGATATTCAGGTTAGACCTTGCATTATTTAAAATATGGCTGAAGTAATGATATTACCTCAGTGGTGAATGAGGCAATTCAGTGTTCCTCTTGCCTTTGGAGAGAAGGGGAAGTCCCTATGTCTGTGTGCTGTTTGACTGGACTGTTGAGTAATGCAGCCAGGGATTGGGTGGAGTGGAGTCAAATCAACTAGCCCTCCTTCCCTCCCATCAATGTGTCTGGACCCACACTAGCATCAGAGTCACATCTGGTCCATATCCTCCTGCTGTGTGAAACTGTGCACATGCAGTAACGCTAACATGATTGGTCACTCAACCTATATTCTATATAGGTTTCCTCGGATGGACCTCACAGCCACAATTCAAACACAATACTCTCCATATCAAATCAAATCATAAGTTGAGCAATAATTGAGGTAAAATGAATTCTAGGTCTCCAACGTAATAAAGAAACAACATATCAGTGGTGGAACATCAACTTACTGTGGAGTATGTCAATGCTAAATCATGTTCGGGAGATTGACTGTGGCAGTTTAGCAGAATAATGAAGCTAAGATTAATGGAGGAATGTGACAGGCAGAGGGAAATCCTGCTAATGGGCAGAGTCCAGTCATTTTAGTGGTTACATGGTCAATCAGTATAAAACCACTACTCCCTATGTGACAACCACAAATAAACTGTATATGTATAACACCCCATGTCCAAAGCCCAGGGACCTGTTCTACTGCCTGTTCGCTTTAAAGTGACACTTTAATGGAAAGTTAAATAAAACATAATTAACTAATGAATAACCCCAAATGCACATGATGTGTATAATTTCAGAAAAAGGTGTGTTTTGGGGACTGTGGGCCATTGATGACAGAGATAAAGGGTCATAAACACTTTTATAGGATATCCTTTTAGATGTTTCTGCATCTTGCATGACATCATAAAACAGTCATTTCGCTTTTGTAATTTCACTTGATGCACACAACTTGACAAAGCTACATGTGGACGTGCACGCACGCACACACACACACACACACGCACACACACACACACACACACACACACACACACACACACACACATGCCCATGGTACAACTATTGTTTATCTGTTAACAGGGATCTGCGTAAGCCTAACCCTGCTTTTTTGTGGGCTGATATTCACACACCTACAGTACATGCTGTAAATATACAATTACTATTGTAAACCCTGGTTACCTTTTAGGTAGTGTTATCATTGTTGTGACTGAAGGTGGTATGGAAACAGCCCACCATTGTTACCACCAACACTGCTCCAATCAGCTTGAATGTAATCACCCTGTATGTAGCATGGTGGAAATTGGCTGTATATTATCAGAAGATTAAAATCTAAGCAGTGTGGTGTGTGCATGTAATTCATCCCATATCCTTTCAGAGCCTGAGGTTAAACAGCCTGACTTGTGCTACATGATTTCAATCACTGTGAGGCCCACATATAAAAGGGAGATTCCCTGCAGGCTGGTTTATGAATGGCATAGTTTAAAAGGCAATTAAAACATAATTAGTGAGGGAAATGTGTAGCTTGATTAGAAAGTCACATTCAGCACACAGCATTCACTTGTATAGTATATATAGCAGCTATTTTGTACTACAGACAAACAGTGGTCAATGAAAGGGTCAATGCAAACATGTTCTAATTGAAAGGACATGAGAAATCAGAAGAAACGACACCAAACACACCCAATGTATGCAGAGCAGAGGTGATGTGAAGGCCAGCATGCAGGATGTGTACAGTACAGTAGGGGTTGGGGGGGGGGGGGGTATTGCTGCTATCCCAGCATGCAGCTGGCTGGTAGAAAGCAGCAGGCAATGTCTTGCTGGGGGTGGGTATGTGTGTGTGTCTGAGTGTGTGTGTGTGTGTGGGGGGGGGTATTTCCAGGCATAACGTCTGCCGTACTATAAACCTGTGTAGAGTGATAGATCGTAACAGTGAGAGAAGCGTTTAACCTCCTCAACCTCTCTAATTTGCCAACATGTGCCCTATGTTCTAAATGGATCTGGGACCATATATATAATATATAATAGGAGGCCTTTATTTGTGTATGAGAGTGCTCTCCTTGTCTCTTATTGAAGTTTGCTATTCTTCTTGTAGCACATTCAGCACTTAGAAGTGAATATGACAAACACCTTTGTGGGGAAACTGGATATTAGCGCAGATGTAGAGGAGAGATAAGCAAAGACTGTTGCGTGTCACAATGCTGTATGGGGCTGCCGTACCTCGGTCCAGCAGAGGAAGCCCTCTGTTTAGGCTTCAGGTTTGTGTTGGTGGGAGTGCATTTACTGTAGACTCAAACTGTTTACACACAGCCATCGAGGAAGGGTTCTCAGGAACAACACGCAAACACCACTTGCTCAGGTTCTTCTTCTTCTTCTTCTTCTTCTTCTTCTTCTTCTTCTACAGAGAATAAACGCAAAACCAGATCTGCATGTCACCTGATTTTCTGCCACCAGTATATAGAATAGAATAGAATAGAATAGAATAGAATAGAAATAGTAATTGTGTACTTCTGCATACAATGAAATAGGAGCACTTCTGTTCGGTGCATTATCTGTATCTAAGTACAGACAAATACAAGGACACTACCAAACACATTGATATTATATTAGGTCAAAATCACTCAAGAATAAGAAACAGAATGGTACAATAATACATAAATGCAGAGGAGAGAAGGGTGTTTGCATGTTATGCCCCTTCATGGGTCTTCTGAGCCTTCCCAACCTCCTAAAGGCTCCCATACGACCTATCAACAACACATGAATAACACCAAATACCTTCCTTTTTCCCTGCCATTCTTTCTTCTCCATGCTGACCGGCAACAAAAGGGAATTAATCATATTGTGCCCATGGACTTCAAATGCAGTTGACAGCTTGTGTCTTAGCATCTAATGGGGTTTACTAAGCACAACAACTTACATAGAGTAAAAAGGAAATGACTGTAATGTTTCATTATACTCCCTTATTCTTTTTGGAGATCTGTTCAAACAAACCTGTACCATTGTACTTTTTTGACGTGATTTCTTTGAACTTGAATGTCAGAGAGAGAGAGAAATTCAATCTGTCTCACTGACTGAAGTAAACCTTCTCAGGTTAACGATAGGCCAGCAAAGTACAGGGGATATATAGGCTGATGCACTTCCTGTGTCCCTGGAGACGCACTATCCAATGGTCCATCTGTTCAGCAGCTATATTCAGACTAGGTCACAGGTGAGCCACAGATGGTAAATGGATATAACGGTACATCTATATCTTAATGGCCCAAATGATTCACAGTCTACTGTTGCATTGCAGCAAGGCTGTAGTTTAAGAGGGAAGGAACAATAGTTTGGAGATGATGCTCAAATTCCACAAGCCAAAATCACTGACTTACAAATATATTCTTTACAGTCTGATGTTTCAATGCAGGCTTCACATTATTCATGCTCAGAACTTTTAGAAGCCTTAGCCGGGAATTATCAGGTTGAATATCAATGCCTTTGCTTCTGCCTTTTCTCTACATCTCTATATATTTTCCACATCTGACTGCTTTCTGTCTTATAGCATGGGCATGGATGAACTCACTTACTGTACCCCCACACACACACACGCACGCACGCACACGCGCACACACACACACACGCAAGATCACACATCCAGTACCCAGAAAGAATGATATGGTGACAAGGGTTTTCTGTAGATTCACCAAATTTGGCTCTATTAGGATCATGTTTATTTGAGGCCAGTTCAACATGTGCATAGAATTTTATTGCTAACTCATCGCCATTGGAGTTTCAGGGTATAGAAGGCGTGTGTTTTCAGGAAAACACAACCACTTATTAAAGTCTAGACGCAACATAAAACCATCAGAAGTCCTGGAGTAAGCACTCACAGACACTTATGGACAGCCATGTTAGTGTCTGCTCAACCACCACGATTTTCCACCATGGTCTGCACAGTGTTATGGGAGCTTTAGAGAAGGCATCGATATACTGTACATGTGTAATCGCCCAAGATGGAGGAGAGGAAGTCACTAATTTAATTCAATCATTAAATTAATGTATCATACCAGAACAACAAAAACACACACAATGCAAAAAATGTTCAGTTCAGACCTTTGAGAAAAAAAAAATGTTCTCAAAGGTCTGAACTACAGTATTAGGTGCGAGAAACATTGCTGGTAAATTTCTTTCAAATGTTTGGAAACAGTAAGTCACAAAACTCGGTCAGTTAGCATGTCATGAGAATGAGGATGTTCACCCACCTCTATTTGCTTTGATAACACGTTTCTTTCAAAAGTAACCCATCTGACTTGCGATATTTACAGCTATAGGATAGCTATTATTAGGTATTGAAGAGATAAGCATTTTTAATTCTTCATATTCTCCCTTTTAAAGGGACAATCACTTACTGGTGTATATTGCTGCAAGAATGCACCAACCCCATGCCATACCTAAAAACTGTGTAACTGGTACTCCAGATCATAGATACAGTGATATTATCAAGCCCCACATTGTCACATAGTCATAAATGTGTTTAATCAAACACATGAAATATAGTAGTTAAGTATATTAGATGCGTTTACGATAAATCAATCTTTTCATCCCTACTCAAACCTCTCTTTGAAGACTGTGCTGACCAAACATAAGCTAGGCAACAACTTGCTGAACAAAACAAGTTAGCAATTTTTGTTTATTTTTGTTTTTGGGGACGCTACAAACACAATGAGACAGAATCTGCGATAGTCTTACAAGACACGGCTGTCACACAAGACATATTTACAACGATGGAGCTGATGAATGGACAATCATGCAGATGAAGAGAAAGATGGAAGGCTTAAAAGAGCCAACAAAGTCCTCTTGTGTAATGTGATTAGGATACAAAGACATATCTTGGTTACCTGAGGTCACAGGGTCTTCCCATGTGATAGATCCTACTGATATCGTAATTAATTCGGCTCTGATTTCAGACCATTGGCAGGGTGATGTGGTTGCAAAGCCCGTCTGATTTCAGACCATTGGCAGGGTGATGTGGTTGCAAAGCCCGTCTGATTTCAGACCATTGGCAGGGTGATGTGGTTGCAAAGCCCGTTGCACATTGCATGCAGAGCTGATCCGGTGCTGAAGTACAAGCGTTTTCTGTACTGTTTCTCCGCTACCGTATGCTTTAGTTTGCACTCTACCTGCGCACTGCTTTTATCCAGCCGGAAAGAAAAAGTGCCTGCCTTGGATCATGGAGCAGCATCTATCTAGCTTGCAGTGTGCAAACACATTGCATAACATGGCAGCGAATACATTACGGATCCACATAGCGTCGGCTCTGCTTCAGCTCCGCGTGCAGTCTGCAACGGCCTTATTAAAGGCAGGGTCAGTCATTCTCGAGAACGCTTGCTAACTTCGAGCTCAAATCAAAACAATTTATCTCCGCAGCCCTCCGCGGCGCCACCCCACACATTGAAAAGCATTGTGAAGCAAAGTGCAGTACTACGGCTTTGTTGATGTGAGCGTTGTTCAGCACTTTGTTTATGTTGCTATTTACGGAGCCAGGGCTGTGTAGAAGTACTGGAACGGTAAGCTAGCGAAATGCGTAGAGATATTTGGTGAATTTGACAAAAGCTTAGCTTACAATTAACTTGCAATAGCTGACTATGCCTTTTACATGTGTGGGCTTATTGAATACCCTGCCACTATATGATGACAAACATACAGGAAGGCCTACATCAGCCTCAAGTAAAACCCACCACAGCAGAATGTCTTTAGCTTCAGTGTTATCTGACTGACACATATCCAGAAACATCACATTTAGAACAAGAGCTTGAATTTGTGACCTTTATACAAAGGTCAAAACGACAAAGTGAGAGACTGTCAGCAGTTTACAAACCCAGACTGTATCTTGGCATTCAAAGCGAAATCATGCGCTCGTTTGGAATGATAGCATTTCTCTAATCTTTTAGCAGGCATTGAGATAGAGAACATAGCAAGGTGAAAGGAATGAGGCTGCTCTTTGCTGTGCAGGAACGGGTCTTAGGAGTCCAGAGGTCTGGCCCACTCTTCAAATGGCACAGTGTTTGTTGGGGAATGTGCAATTATAGAGGCCAGGCCTTTGATCCAGGTTTTCCATCAGAGCTAAATTGTCCTCACATTGAGCACTGCCGTGCATCCCTGGGCACTCCTTTATATTCAGCTAGGCTTTCATGTGCACTGCCCTGGAACTCAAAGCATCCCCTCTTGAAAAGTGAGCTTCAACCTGTCCATGCTCCAATGCGACAGAAACACCCAGCAGTATATGCATGCAGCGTGTGCATACGCATAACATAACCGCATGTACCAAGCACTGTTGAAGAAATCGTGCACCAATACATGTCCTGACCACATGTCTGAGTTTGTCATCACGTGCCATGGGAAAGCTGCGCTGTAACATGGTAAATAGTGAACAAATTCAGATGGGTCTTATTTCATGTGTGTGTGTGTGTGTGTGTGTGTGTGGAGTGTTTGTGTGCCTGCGCTTGCATATGTTTGAGTCTTTGACTGTGATTCTTTCCACATGAGCTTATGAGTTTGTTATCTGCTCTGGCGACAAACAAACAAAGCAAACAAACAAAATATTTAGTCAGATTATCCCCTGGAATTTCCTATTATGTGTGTTTGCTTTTATGGTTTCTATCTTTCTTTCCGTTATGATTTAGCCTCAGTCATCCATGTCTTTTTAGCCAATATTAGAAGCCCCTTATGTTCCTTTATTGATTACATACATTATAGATAATGTATCAGGAGAAACGTTATTTGGCCAACAGCAGAAGCTGTTGGTTCCCCATGGTAATCTCAATATCCTCCTTGCATTGCTTCCCTAACTAGATGGAATTTTAAATGTTGCTCTTACAATAGCTCTCATATGACTCAGTGCTCTGGCAGGCATCTATAATTATTCACTGCAAAGTGAAGCCAGATGTTTTATAACAATGATAGTAATAATCACAGGAATAATACTAAGAATACTAAGAATGATCGCTTTAGTAGTTTCATGAAAACCTGGATTGGATCTAAAAATGAACCATGTTTCTGATTTGAAGAGATCATTTATTTTTTTAGTAATCTATTGAATTTGGTGTAATAATTATGCTCATTCAGTCTGATAAATGATACAGACAAAACGTAAGATAAAAAAGGTTGGTATAATTATAAAAGCATTTTTAGAGTAAAAATATTTAGACTTAAAAGCCATGTACTGTATTTTGCAGTTGTATAAGATGTGGTGCAGAACATCTCCATGGTGTGTCTTTCCTGCACAAACAGATGAATGCATTAATTTAAGAGGAAACCATCTTGTCAACAGCGCTCTAAGTGCCAAGTCCAAAGATTTTCCCTCTCTAAGATGGTATCTCCATCAAGGCCCAGTCACATAAACCTAACTATATGACATTGACTAATGAATTGTACTTATATAGTTTTTCTCTCTCTGTCAGTTTAGTTTTTAAAAAACAATATATTATTTATAAATTGAAATGGAATACAACTTGCAGAAAAAATAATATGTTTGACAGTCTTCTATTGCAGAACAAGTGTCTTTTATTGTGAAATAAAGGATTTGAGTGCTAGTGCTATCTTTCAGAATGACACAGTGGAAGAAATGTAAAAGGCGGCTTCTTAGTCAGGCCTATCATCTATTTGTGTCTATCTGGAAAGATGCAAGGGCAGCAACAGCGTTCCTGTTAGGTAAATAATGTCCTATGTCAAACAGCATATATATGTGGTTTTGAGGGTAAATAACATTCAGGAATATGTCTTTCTGTAAGGCATAGAGTACTCCATGAATTCCACCCTCAATTATTTGTATGCTGAAGTCTTGCTAACATTGTAATGATGACTGCACTCACTCAATGACAAAACCCTGACCACTTGAGATCAAGATTAGCAACAGAAGATCATTGCATCAACGCACACCTTGAAGGGAGGCTTTGGTGGAGCTTCATTTCTCATGCGCCTCCTGCGGTTTAGTCACCCCTCACGCCCCACAATGTATCGCCCTTCTGCACCCTGACTCAATTCTTCCAACCACATTCAACGTTTGGTAGACCTCAGCTGTTGAAGAGCGAGAGGAATGTCTTTTAGGCTGCGTGTTTTGATTAAGCCAGGCCGTGTTCTGCACACATCACCCCCTCTTCCTCTCATCCCCACCCCTGTTGGCTTAGCTGCTTCGTGTGGAAGGTGATCCCATGGAGGTGATGCGTGTCCTGCATGTTGCGTGGTGGGGGCAGCCATTGTCGGTGGCTTGTGCTGTGGTGAGGAGAGCTGTGACACGATGTCTCCCTGCTCCCCCATGTGTGGGCTTAGCACCGTACTCCCTGTCACTCAACTTTAAAATAAACACATATGGGAGAGTGAGGGTTAACCCCCATCCCAG